>JACCIX010000386.1:0-64746 GCA_025506515.1 Flaveria trinervia
GTGTTTCCAGTTGGCAGGTATGTTGCCGAGGATGGCACGGGGCGACTACTCAGTTCTTTTGGAATGGCATCTATTATTATAATGCTTTTGTAATGAAATGTAAAAGGAATTTGTGAAATGAACGGATGTATTATTTTTGCAAAAGCATTTTGATGAAATGAAAATGTAGTTTTTAATGTTTTCCGTTGCGATGTTTTTATGTAAGATGGCGAAAATTATGTTTCGAGTGCGATGAATGACCAGCTGTAAGCGTCCGGGAATGGGGCCTTACATTATAAAAGCAATAGGAATCTTGTTGGATCGTTTGATATTTTGCTTAAGGCAAGCAAAGGTTAAGTGTGGAGATGTTTGATATGTGAAATATACTTGTTAATAATGCATATCTTTCCCCATTATAAGTGGTTTTTATTCCAATTTCATCTTTATCCATACCTAATTGTGATTGATTTGGATATTATAGTTTTGGATGATTCTTTGATGATTAAAAACAAAAAGACAAGAAATTCATGAACATTTAGGAAGTTTGGAGCTTGTTATGATCATGACTGATGTCGTCATGACCATAACAAGCATCAAGTCCCCTAGTCCTATGTATTATGGTCATGACTGATGTTGTCATGGCCACAACATGCATTAGAACCCCTTTTAAGCCCTTCTTCTTCATTTTTGAGGAGATGAATTTGGAAGTAAAAACCCTAGTTTTTCTCTATTCTTGAGGTGATTTTAGAAGAAGTCTTTCAAGAGTTCAAGCTATGTTGAAGATCAAGCATTTCAAAGAAAGATTCAACTCCACACAACCCACCTCTACTCATCTTTGGTTTGAAAATATCTAGATCTATCATGTTTTCTTCTATTGTTATGAGTTTAACTTTTGGTAACAATTAGGTTAATGTTTATTATAAGGTTAAGAACACTCTTCAATGATTATGTATGCTTGTTGAACTTGATGAAATAATGAATCTTGTGGGTGTTATAGTCACATATTGTTGTGAAACTTTGTGTTTTAGAACATCTATTAATGAAATGCATTCACTAGTGTGTGGTTTATGGCATTTGACTAGGAATAGTAAATGAAGATTGATTATTTAGTAAAGTTGCAAAAGTGTGCATCCTTATACATATGTTTGTGAAAACGGTTATTTTTGTCATGAATATCTCCTAGCTTTGTTGTCACACCCTCAAAACCGTTTGACCTTGAGTCGCATAGGTGGGGCTCGTCACACCCAGTAGTACTACCCAAGATTTCCCGCTAGTTACCATTATTAACGATCTAAAAGTGTGAGGACTTTTCAAGGTATTAAGCACTATGTTAAAACATACACAACTTGTAATAATAAAATAGTATTTGAGTACAAGTATGCTACCTCCCCCAGAAGAGAGTTTATAAAAATAGAGGGCATGAACTCACCTAGTGTGTAATGATAGTGAATAAAGAGACTCGTGATAGATGCAAAGAAAACCCTTCAAGGTTACCTAGAACACACAAGTACATAAGTACGTGTACACATAGAACCTCAATAATTCTAGGTTAACCTAGTTGACCGTTTGACCCGTTGGTGACATATTAGTTGAAATATAGTTTAATCATATATGATAACTTAACATACAAGAGTATCATGCAAATTATACATGTATATCCATTAACAACTTAGGTTCCACCTAAGTCGTCATGCCACATTAGATCATCATACACTTATGCAAATCTTCAACAATCATTATGCTTATATATATAAATACATCACAAACATAATTCATACGCGAAGACTAATCATGC
Source organism: Flaveria trinervia (assembly GCA_025506515.1). Lineage (NCBI taxonomy): Eukaryota > Viridiplantae > Streptophyta > Magnoliopsida > Asterales > Asteraceae > Flaveria > Flaveria trinervia. Next base: position 1,775 of record JACCIX010000386.1, read on the forward strand.
ACCACATGCATGTGAAGCCACTCACGACTTCACATCTTAAACCCTGCCAATCCTACTAAGTAGGGGCCTCAGATTCGCACGCATGTATGACAATCATAATCACATTCATTCATTTAGTTCATTCCAACCAAACACACATTGACCATCAGCTTCAATCCAAACATGATCTCCTAATCTCTAACCATAATCCATTCTCATGCATGATCACAAAGCCTATACTTCTTACATGATCAATCAAACATCCATAACAACTCAATACACATTCTAACAAACAAAAATCATCCACAATCATTCTAACATGATCCTAAATCATAAGCATGCCCAAAATCATGAAATCCAAAGTTCTACAAAAATAAAGTTCCCCTTTTGGAAAGTAACACCCAAAAGTGTTCTAGAATCCAATCCAATGATAATTTCATCAATATTATACCTAATCAAGTTCATAACATTCATTCTAACATGTTAATCATCTCCAAAACATCCAAATTCCAAACATCATACATAAAAGTTTCTACTTTTAGTAAGTCATGATCAACATCACAATTTCATGGATTTTCTTGCATAATTCAATTAAACTAACATCTAAGCATTACATCTAACATCTTAGCATCATCAAATCATGAATTCCAAGAACAAAACATTTCCTCTTATGGCAATGTATGAACTAGATGATCAAACCCTAGATTTCTTGCATAATCAATATCATTCAACATTCATACAACCTAACTAACATCATATAATCATCTAGCAATCATCAATTTCAGGTTTTCATCAAAATTTCGTGGATTAGGGTTCATCTACATCAATAACTATGAACAACCAATCAAAACTAACCTTTAGATGTGCTTTGATGATGATTATCACTTGTAAACAACATGTACTACTTGAAACCACTTGGAATTCGACTTGTGTATGTGTTCTTGGATCAATTTCGCAATGGATGAAGGTGTTTGGAAGAGTTGCATCCGAAATTGGGGTTTGGGGGGATTAGGGTTGTATTTTAGGTAAGTTTTAGGTTTAGAACAACTACAAAGTAAACCCCTTTAATTATATTTTATAAAAACTAATCTTTCTAATACTTTTAAATAGTTTTTAACTACTAAACACAAGTATTATTAATCGATAATAATAATCCTAAACATTTACAACAAGTCACATAACACATAGAATATATATATAACACGTTGTCACGTTATCGCATATAATTTATAAAATAAATATTTCAAATTCTATAAATTCATGAACCATATAATCACAACTAATAATCAACATTATTAATTAGATTATTATTGTTTATCATAGATTATTATTATTAAGTCACCAACGTTCAACGACAACTAGTGTGTGCTAACGACACGTGTATGCAAGACTTAACGGAACTAACAGAGTATGGTAATGGAAAAATTACTAGATGTCACATTATCCCATGTTGAAAGAATTTCCATCCCAAAAAATGCGTTACATGGTTGTGCTACATCCTTGGTTTACTGCATTGGCATAACAAAATCGAGTGAGTTGTCACATCATCCCCATGTTGAAATAAATTTCATCCCGAAATTTAATCAGTACCTTCTCTGACCGTTGTTGTCGTTTCGAACCGTTGTTGAAATAAATTCTGGTCCACATTTTGAGTTCCAACGAACTTTGACTATAGGTATCTTACTTTGTTTAAGAGTCTTGACTTCACGATCCATCACTTCAACCGGTTCCTCAACAAAGCGTAGTTGATCATCTACTTGTACTTCCTCGAGTGGTACAACTAGTGTCTCGCTAGATAGGCACTTCTTTAGATTCGAGACGTGAAATACGTTGTGAATGCCACTCAATGAATCCGGTAAGTCCAATTGATACGCCACTGGACCTATTCTTTCCAGAATCTCAAATGGTCTAACGTATCTTGGATTAAGCTGCCTCTTTTGCCAACCGAATCGCACCTTTCCGCGGTGAGACTTTTAGCAACACCTTGTCACCGATTTGAAACTCCAAGGGTTTCCGTCGTTTGTCTGCGTAACTCTTCTGTCTATCTCGCGCTGCTGTCATGTGGTTTTGTATCTGTACTATCTTCTCAATGATCTCATGTACCAACTCAGGACCGGTTAACTGACTATCACCAACTTCTGCCCAACAAACTGGCGATCTACACTTTCGCCCATATAATGCCTTAAATGGTGCTGCCTTGATGCTGGTATGATAACAATTATTATACGAAAACTCAACCAATGGTAAGTGAACTTCCCAATTATTCCCGAAATCAATCACACAAGCTCGTAACATATCTTCCAAAGTTTGAATAGTAAGTTCACTTTGTCCATCATGCTGCGAATGATCGGCAGTGCTCATATCTAGACGTGTACCCAACGATTTCTGCAATGATTGCGAGAAATAAGACGTAAAACGAGCATCTTGATCAGAAATAATCGAGATCGCCACACCATGTCTCGAAACTACCTCTTTCAAATAAATTCGAGTTAACTTGTCCATCTTTTCAGTTTCCTTGATCGCCATGAAGTGAGTTGACTTAGTGAGTCGATCCACGATCGCCCATATCATGTCACAACCACTAGGAGTTTTGGGCAACTTAGTGATAAAATCCATGGAAATCTGCTCTCACTTCCATAAGGGGATCTCCGATTGTTGCAATAACCCAGATGGTTTCTGATATTCAACTTTAACCTTAGAACATGTAAGAAATTGCTCACGTGTAGCTACGTCAGCCTTCATATTTGGCCACCAATAGTGCGCCTTCAGATCATGATACATTTTGTCAGAGCCAGGGTGTATGGAATATTTAGACTTGTGTGCTTCACTCATAACCAAGTCTCTTAGATTTCCATACAAAGGCACCCATAGTCTATCCATGAAATACCGAATTCCATTAGATTTGACTTCCAACTGTTTATCCATCCCTCGTAGAGATTCGGATTTAATGTTCTCACCTTTCAAGGCTTCTGTCTGGGCTCCCTTAATTTGCTCGGCAAGTGAGTGCTATCGTCAATTGTAGGGCACACACTCGTCGGGGTTTAGAGGTTTCCTTTCTACTCAAGGCATCGGCGACTACATTCGCCTTTCCCGGGGGTATTAATGGCACAATCATAATCGTTCAACAATTCCACCCAGCATCGTTGCCTCATGTTAAGCTCTTTCTGCTCAAAGATGTGCTGAAGACTCTTATGATCGGTGTAAATTGTACACTTGGTACCGTACAAGTAATGTCTCCAAATCTTCAAGGCAAAGACCACTGCTCCTAACTCCAAGTCATGAGCAGTGTAGTTCTTTTCATGTACCTTCAGTTGTCGTGAGGCATAAGCTATCACCTTGTCACGTTGCATCAGACACAACCCAGTCCTTGGATAGAAGCATCACAGTAAACTACAAAATCATCATTTCTTTCGGGTAATGCTAGTATCAGTGCGCTACAGAGTTTCTGCTTCAGCAACTGAAAAGCAGCTTCTTGACTCTCACCCCATTTATAGGTTGTTCCTTTATGGGTCAAAGCTGTGAGAGGTTGAGCAATCTTTGAGAATCTGCAGGATTAGTGATTGTAACAAAACACAATGTTTTCTCTCAAACTCACCTAGAACACACTCAGATATATGAAGAATCAGTAAGAGTTGATCATAATATAGAAAGTAATAAGGAACATAGAAAGATAATTTTCAAGATACTTTTTATATTGATTCTCAACTCAAAATACAAGACTCTTACAAGCAGATGATCTCTGTTTTCAATGAGTACAAGGAGAACCTATATATAATACTATCTACAGCCGGATATACTTTGATACCAGCTGGGATCCTATAGTTAAAGTTATACTACAAGACTGAAGACTAAGGTATCTCGGATAAAGTCTTATCTGAGATTAGGTAGTGAGGACATGTCCCTGACTCACCTTTTGTCACAAACCAAAGTAGGTAACATGTACTATCATGAACAGTGAACAGTGGAATAAAGTATGGTCAACAATATTGCTCTTTAGGAAGAAGCCATGTTGTATCAGAAGTCTGCAGTGGAGTGTCAGAGACCATACTTGTGTCCACTGGTTCGTAGCAGTGTCTTCTGAAGGTTAAATGGCTTCGGAAGAGTAAGTACTTCCGAAGCCACTTATACTTCGGAAGAGGCTGCTTCTTCCAAGGCTTGGAGACTTCTTCTTTTCATCATACTTCGAAAGTGGTCTTTTCTTTATTCTTCTAAGTCTTGAACTTCGGAAGTATGCACTTGTCTTTGGAAGTAGAGTTCTGTCTTCAAAAGTTGATCTTTCATTTTGTCTTCGGAAGAACTCTACAACCTTCGGAAATTCAATGCTATGCTTCGGAAGCCTTTTGCATGCAGCACCAAAATAATTAAGTGACATAGTTTTAGTTGCATTAGCCTTCTTCTTGATCCAACAAACTCCCCCTAGGCTGATGCTACCAAAACTTCACTTGTCTCGACTTCTCAAAACTTTCAGCGCCAGGAGAGTAATATTTGTCTGTGTCCTTGTTCTTCCCTGATGTGGTGTTGAGATGCTTGTACAGATCCTTGGTAGACAGAAAGTCCAGTCTGTCACATTGGATAACAGTACCCTTTGTTGTTGCCCTCTAAAAGAGTTAGTTGATGGAAACTATAATCATATTCCCATCGAACTATAGGTTCCAATTTAGGACCTTTCACCATCTGTAGAAAGGCAGTACCTTTGGTGGGAGATCTTTCCTTGTCTCCTGTCTTTTCAACTTCAAATCTTCTTCAATCATTGCCTTTGCAGTTAACTTAGCTAGATGAAGACTGCTGAGATGATTTCTGATGAGTGCAGCAGTTTCAGAGTTAGAGGGGTTGGATAATGGCTTCTCTGCTAGCTCAGCAATGTCAAACCTACTGGAGTGTAGCAGAGAGGTTGCATTGAGTCTATTGACCTCCCCATTCTCTCTTTCCACAACAAAGTTATGACAAGGTTCATCAAACCTCCACTAGACTATCTTCCTTCTGGGCGCAAGAGACTGACTAGGAATCTTGTCCTCTTTCTTTGTATCTAGTAGAGTCACCAGTTTCCTTCTGAGCTTCTTCATTTCATCATTTAAAGAGTCTGAGTTGAAACCCAGAAGTCTCACAGCCTGGTCCAAAGTTCCTCTAGGCAGATCAAGGAATTTATCTCTTGTGAGGGAACTTGAAGATCCATCAACATAGGTGATGTGACAGAGTCTTCTACACAAGCGACTTCACTCAGAGTGGTGCAGTTGGCGAGCTCGTCCTGATTGCCTTAAACTCCTTAAGAGTGAGATGTTGAGAAGGCTAAGGGGATGGTAATTGGGTAGGTTTAGGTTTAGAGGTTCTAGCTAGTGTTTTGGGTTGGATGATGGGAAGTTTGGGTGGTTGAGGTGAGGGAGTAGTTGTGAGTAGTGATGTGGGGTTAGCGGTGAAAGGTTCAGGTTTAATGGTGAAAGGTAAGGGTGAAGGTTCAGGTTGTGGTTGGGTGGTAGCAGTGAAGGTCATGCCTTTTATCCTTCTATACATCTCTTTGCTTTTCCCCATCCGGATGTCAGCCTTAATTTCACTAACAATCCGTTTGAGTGTCCTTTCAGACATGGGCCCACCTACCTTGCAGTGACCTTGGCTTCTTCTTCCTGCTTCTTCTTCTCTCTGGCTTTTCTTTTGCAGCCTTCTTCCTTTCTTTCTCCATTTGATCCTGTTCTTTGTTGTAGAGCCAGAAGATCGTATCATCATTGTGTGGAGAAAGTTCTTGAAGATCAAAGCCTCTGGAGAGTAGGAAGTTCACCCTCTCTCTCCTTAGCTGCAATTCAGCCTCCTTCTGTTTTTTTTTTCTCTATCTCCAAGGCCAACCTGGCTTCTTCCTCAAGTTTCAGCCTGGTTGTCTTCTCCAGATCCACCAAATCCTCTAATGGTAGCAGGAGTGTTTCTTCATTGGCAGCTCCCAACTTAATGAGCTGATCAATGATATCCTCCCTCCTTTTATTGATGACAACCTCCTGATTGGATGCAGCTGCTTTTGTACTGCCAGCTAGCAACTTCTCAGTCTGAAGTCTTCCTTTCTCTTTGAGTTTCTCAATCTTCTCCTCTTCTTGAAGCTCTTCCGCAGTCATCTTCCTTTTTCCTTTGTCTTTTGAAGATCCTGACTGTGGTGGTTCTTGGAGAGAGGTTTCTAGTTGTGAGAGAGGCAGAGATGGTGTCTGGAATGGAGGTTGATTCAGAGGGTCCTCTCTGTTCACCTCAGATGCCATTTCAAGGATTGCATCTGTGATGTTCAGTTCCTCGGACATCTTAAACAGTACTTCCGCAGCTTCCATTTCAGCTTTGAAAGATTCAGCTTGTTCTTCCGAGGCTTTAACTTCAGCTTCGGAAGTTTGAGGAGATGCAGATTTTGTCCCAATGTTTCAGTTGCTGGGACATCAGTCCCCATTTCCCCTTCGAATTAAATCTTAGGTTCCATGTGGACCTTAGGTTGACCAACTTCTTCCACAGTGCTAGAAGGTGCAATCAGCCTCTGAAGCTCTTCAACTCCAAAGTAGATTATTGCAGCATCATGGCTTGGCTGCTCAAAGGAGGATCTCAATAGAAACTTGGTAAAGAGTCTTAAAGATCATTGAGCATCCCTGGGTCAATCTGAAGAATGACTTGAGGTGGCTCAGTCACTATGATGATGGGAAAAGAAGATGTTGAAGTTGAAGGTCGGCTCTACGGTTCCTCATGTGTTTGTCTTTGAACATCCTCCCCCTTTTTTATAGCATCATCTTGAGAGCTAGATGAGCTAGAGGAATAAGTCAATGAGACCTGAGTAGGTACATGCCTAACAGACCTCTCTGTCTGTTTCTCAGCTAGTTGAGCCTTGAGATTGTCAATCTCAAGTTGTTGAGTGGCAAACCTTGCTTCTAAAGTCCTAACCAAGGATTCAAGGTTTGAGACTTTAGATAGAAGGTCTTAACAAGGAGTTGCATGCTTCCCTCATCTTCTTTTGAAGAATCATGAGGATTTGAGGTAACATACCTAGTATGTTCAGCCTCACCACCAGATGTGGTTTCTTGGCACCCTGGTTTCCCATGCTCAATGATGTCTCTTTTAGAGTCATCAAAGGGCGTGGTTGCTGTAGATTCATTCTGAGAGATGTTACCACTGTCCAGAAGGTCCATTGAGGCACCTTTGTAGTGGCAGCTGAATCTACATGAGTCCCCTCTACATCACAGTGGGACTCACCTCAGTGTTAGTTGCGATGGGGGCTAGAGATAAGGGATTTCTCCAGGCTCTGTTGATCTTGAAGAGGGTATTGTAGATCAACTTCATTGCCATGGAGAGATGTTATCTTCATCAGTTTTGAATAGAAGGTCAGTGAAAGATAGGGAGGTTAAGCCTACTGACCCGTGACTTTGGTCAATGTCTACAAGCATTGAGCCTCTGGTGGGGCTGTCCCTTGTTGGCTACTCAGAAGAGTGTAGATACTCATTCTAAGGGCTGTTGGTTTGGGTATCGGGCTCCTAGGTTTGAGACTGAGGAGACTCAAAACCCAAATTGAGGTCAAAAGAGAAGGATGGAGAGACCTCTAACTGAGTGGGAGCTCATGTCTCCACTCTACTCTTTTTGAATTGAACAGGAGGGGCTTGTTCAATCAGAGTAGATTGAACAAGGGTTCGTTGGGGGCGTCTTTGATAAGTGATGGTGATGGGTGGAGAAGGTAGTGTTGGCATTATGGTGGTGGTTACTGGTGTGGGTTCATCACCTGTGGGGTGAACAGGGATGTCCACGGGAGCTATGTGCTCAATCATACCGGAAGCAGAGTGGTGTACCTTCTAGTGAAGTTGGTGGATACCTTCTTAATGTTTTGAAGATGGTAGGCCGCATGTGGGGGATAGTCAGAGCAGCTGCACAGACAAGCATGCTCTGGTCCAACTCACAGTTGATTATGTGTGAAGGAATCTAGGATACATGAAGAATGTCTCCCTTTGTAGATTCCCTATCAGATTTGAAAACACAAATGTGAGTAATTAAAGCGCAAGCCTCTCACCAATCCATGAACTAAGCATCCTAGTTCATAAGGGATTCGATCCCATCCTTCGGATTTGTTGGACAAGCAATAAAGAACAACATGCAGGAGGAACTTCCAATTGTAGGAGAAGTTGAACTTGTAAACAGTTGACCTGTTGATGTCTCCACCATATCCCATTAGGATATAAGTGCTATCCAAATCTCCTTAGGAATTCAGTAGGAGCTCCTTCATCATGAAGCTCAAGGTGCTCCCTGATGAGTTGTTCAGTGACGATCAGCTCCTGTCCACAGATGTTGGACCGTAGTACACGGATCCCATGTAGGGTTTCCACTTGACCATTTACCCAAAATTCGGCCATTTGGTTGGAGTAAACAGTGGGGTTAATGGTAAGGGCAGTGTAGTAGGTTGATTGGGTGAGAAAGGAGATGATTTCAAAGAAGTCACCATCTCTTGAAGAATCAAGAAGTGCGACTTAGTTGTGATGAGGGTTGAGTGCCATTTGGGAAAGGTGAATGTAGATGATTTTGAGCTTGGGTAAAGTTGGAGAGGATAAATTTCTAGGGCAATAACGTTGCAAGTAAGAAAATGAAATTGAACAGTCAAGATTATTTAAAAGAGAGTGGTAAGGCGGTAATGGAGGTTAGGATAAGGTGATGTGATGGTTAAGTGGATGAATTGATAATTGCGGTAAGGTAAAATCAGTTAAATAATCCGACATCATTAACAAAATCTTTGCTTTTTACAGTGTGGGGCCCAAGAGATTTACGTTACACAGTAGAATCTCTCTTCCGAGTGGAAAACTTTCTGAAGGCAATTCCTACTTCCGAAGCCAAAACTTTGCTTCTGAAGGTTAGAGTTGCTTCCGAATGGAGAATTTTCAAGTCTCGGAAATCAATTGCTTCTTCCGAGGCCAAAATTCTTCCGAGAAGAAAGTTATCCTTTGAGAAATCTTGCTTCGGAAGATATGAGAATGTCTTTCGAGGGTTAATTTCTCTTCGGAAGGAATTTACACTTAGAAAATTTTAGAGAGAACTTCTTGTAACAGGGCTTAAATTGTATTGACACAAGACTTACATATTAAAAAGGTTTTCAAAAGAGATTAAATTAATCAATGTTTATCAACCCAATAGTTGTTATGAGATACTTAAATCTTTGTTCATCAAAAGCTTTGGTGAACAGATCAGCATATTGTTCATTTGAATCAACTTTGATTAACTTAATTAGATTTTTCTCATGAATATCTCTAATGAAATGATACTTGATGTCAATATGCTTTGTGTTGGAGTGCTTCACCGGATTTTAAGTAATTGAGATAGCATTGTTGTTGTCAATATGGATAGGAGTACTCATAAAGTTAAATCCATAGTCTAACATCTGATTTTGAATCCATAGCAGTTGAGCATAGCAGCTAGCAGCAGCAATGTATTCAGCTTCAGCAGTTGATGTAGAGACGCAGGATTGTTTCTTGCATTGCCAGGAGATGATCCTTCCACCAAGAAATTGACATCTTCCTGATGTTGATTTCTTGTCAACATTGCAGCCTCCATAGTCACTGTCAGAGTATCCATAAAGATTGAAATCCTTGTTTCTAGGATACTAAAGACCTAGTTTAGGTGCTCCTTTGAGGTATCTTAGGATTCTCTTAACAGCGGCTAGGTGAGACACCTTTGGAGCAGCCTGATATCTTGCACAAATGCAGTAGCAAACATGATATCAGGTCTACTAGCTGTGAGATACATCAGAGAACCAATAATTGCCCTATACTGATATCAGTATCCTCCCCTCAAGGTCAGGACAGAGATTATGCTTTCTGGGTATGGGTGTTTTGGCAGGCTTGTAATCTTTCATTTCAAATCTTTCTAAGATGTCAGAGACATACTTAGATTGATTAATGAAAAACCCTTCCTTCATCTGCTTTACCTGAATTCCAAGGAAAAAGTCCATTTATCCCATGGAACTCATCTCAAACTTTTTCTTCATAATGCTCTCAACGTCCTTGTACATTTGGTCATTTGAGGAACCATATATGATGTCATCGACATAGACTTGAACGAGCAAGATGTCCTTTCCAAACTTTCTGATAAAGAGAGTCTTATCAATGGTATCTCTAGTGTAGCCATTCTTCAGAAGAAACTGAGACAAAGTCTCATACCACAGCCTAGGTGCTTGGTGCAGCCTATACAGAGCTTTATCCAACTTGCACACATAGTTGGGGTGTTGTGGGTCTTCAAATCCTAGAGGTTGGCATACATGGACTTCTGTATCTATATCCCCATATAGAAATGCACACTTAACATCAAGTTGATAGACAGTGAAGTCCTTGGATGCAGCATAAGCAAGGAAGATCCTAACTGCCTCAAGTCTTGCAACTGGTGCAAAGACATCAGTATAATCGATTCCTTCCTCTTGAGTGTATCCTTGAACTACAAGTCTTGCTTTATTCTTGATGATCAAGCCTCTATCATCTCCCTTGTTTCTAAAAACCCATTTGGTGCCTATAGGTACTTGACCAGATGGTAGTGGACATAGGTTCCATACCTTCTGTCTCTTGAATTGAAGTAGCTCTTCTTGCAATATTTCAATCCAGCTACTATCTTTCAAGGCATCTTCTACCTTCTTGGGTTCCATCTGAGATAGAAAGCATGAGTACAAGCAGACATTACCTTGATGAGTCTGTCCTCTTGTTCTCACACCCTCAGCAACATCCGCTATGATGTTCTCAGTTGGATGAGTGTTTTGAATCCTAAGACGAGGAATCACTTCCAGTTGCAGAGATAAGTCTAGGTTGGACATATTCTGCTCAAGAACTGGAACACTCTGTCCAACTGTTGTTTCAAAGTCATTCAATGGGAACTAATGAATGAATGAGAAACATCATCAATGGTTGGCTGAGAAGTAGTATTAACAATGCCTGTTCCTTCAAAATACTACTTCCTTCTGCCTGGTGTTGTGGTGAATCACATGATAAGTTTTGAGGCTCAGTAAGTGATTCACTTGTTGAAGCTTCACTATTCCTTGCTATGGTTAAACTATCAGATCTATGAAGAGTGGAAGCTTGGTGTTTTGCAGCACTTGGACTAGGTCTGGGAAGCTCAAACAGTTGATCATTAGCAGTAGCATCAACATCATTTTGAGCACCTGTTCCAACTGAAACATTCTCACAAGGTGGTTTAGAATAGTTTGGAAACCGTTCTAAATCAAAGATATGATCAGGGCCATTCCCCCTAAAACAAGAAGTGTGCTCATTAACAACTATGTTGGATGACTCCTCAAATTGTTGATTCTTAATGTTGTATACTCTGTAAGATTTGGAGCTAGAAGAGTATCCAACAAAGATAGCATCATTCGACTTTTTAGCAAATTTTGCTAAATTGTCCTTTGTGTTAAGTATGGTACACCTGCTGCCAAAGGACCTTAAAAGCCAATGAACGGTGGCCTCTTGTTCCATAGCTCATAAAGGGTCTTTCCATGTGGCTTAACTACAAGAACTCTGTTCTGCACATAGCATGCAGTGCTGACTGCCTCTGCCCAGAATGTTAAAGGTAGCTTTGAATCAGCTAACATAGTTCGAGCAGCCTCAATAAGTTTCCTATTCCTCCTCTCAGCAACACCTTTTTGTTGAGGAGTTCGGGGAGCACTATATTGTCTGGCAATCCCTTTATAGTTACAGAATGAGTCAAGAATGAAGTTCTTAAACTCAGTCCCTGATCACTTCTAATTATTTTAACCATGTGATCAATTTGATTTTCTATTTTAAGAATAAAAGATTTTAATGTTTCAACAATTTCATCTTTAGTTCTTAAAAAGAATACCCATGTGAATCTTGTAAAATCATCAACTATCACAAGGCAGTATGATTTCCTTCCAATGCTCGTTATACTTGTGGGACCAAAAAGATCCATGTGCAATAAGTGTAATGGGGTAGTGATAGAGTTAACACATTTGGATTTATGAGATGTCCTGTGTTGTTTCCTTTCAGGCAGGCAACACAGTTATCTGTGCAGAAAAACTCCTTTTTGGGCAAACCATGTACCAAGTTATTTTTAGCCAATTTGTTCATTGTCTTAAAATTTACATGACACATACGTTTATGCCACAGTGTTGACTCATCATTATCAGCTTTGGAAAGAAAGCATGATACTTCACCCATTAGGGAAGCATTGTTATATCTAGCTTGTACATATCCCTTTCCTGGGAGATCTAAGAAGCACCAATTCCGGAGGAATTGTCATCCCTGGTTTGAGGATAATGCACTCATGTTCTGTGAATAGCATTTAGTGCTTTTGATCACAGAATTGAGAAACACTTCACAGATTGTGTTCAAGCTGCTTGACAAAGTGGACTTTGTCAACTTTTAATTTACCGTTGGATATACTCCCTCTGCCAGAAATATATCCTCCGGCCTCACTTCCAAATTGGACAGGACCTCCATCATAGTTCTGAAACTGTTGAAAGAGAGATCTGTTCCCTATCATGTGCTTGAGCATCCACTATCTACAATCCATACATTGTGTTCTTGTCAAATGGATGTCCTTGCACATAAGATGAGATTGTTAGTTTTTTTGGAAGCCCAAGCCTTGCTGGTCTTGGGTTCTTCCAAAGACAAGACATGATTGAACAAATGTTATGCATCGGGTTCAATAGAGGTCTTTGAAGAAGAGGTTTGGGCTACAACATCTTCCTTACTTGACCCCTTCTTCCTAACAATATTTGTATAATGTCCAAATGTGAAACCTTCTTGACCCCTTCTTTCCTAACAATATTTGTATAATGTGTGCTTGTAGGATTGTAGTAACAATCTTTTGCCATGTGATTTTACAGGCCACACATGATGCATGCAATGTTAGTCTTTTGGGAAAGTGAGGGTTGCTGTTTCTGGGCTTCTTTTCATCATCAGCAACTTTTCCTTCAACTTCTGATCCTTGGGAGGATAGGAATGCTGGTATTACATTCCTTTCCTGAATCAGAAGTACCTAACAACTTGGAATCCAGCTGAGATAAAGTCACCCTTCTGCTTGGGGTCAATTTTTAGTTTGGGCTCAGCACCTTCTTAGCAGTTCTTCTAGCAGCTTTAGCTCTGCTTTTCTGGCTTTAGTGGTTAGGATTTCATCTTCACAGGAGGAGATGGATACATCTACCTGTTCCTTCACTGTGGTGGCCTCTTTGATGCCTCATCCTTCAACTTTGGAAAGAAAGGGTCAATAGTTGGAACCTCTGCTCGTCAGTATCACATCTAGGCAGTCTAATAGACTCATAGATGATGCAAGAATAGCTGGAAGTTTTGCTCAGAAATAACATGCTTCTGGCCTGAGCACAGCAGTGACAAGCTGGGCTTGAGCCTCAGAAAATTTGGATATCAAATCCTTGATTTGAGTCTTGTGGTTGGTGTGTTCATGTTTTAAAATAGATACAGTTTTCTCTAACTCATCAATTTTCTTTTGATAGTCAGATTCAACCTTTTAAAATCAGATTTTAGAATATTTAAAGACTCAATATCAAATATGATTTCCATATTGTAATCCTGATAAAGTTTAACTTTAGCTATACAGGTTGGAGTGCATAGATGTTCATATACGTGGGCATCATCTGTTCCGGCCATGAGAGCTTGAGCACGAGTCACATCTGGTACCATGAAGCTCCAGTCAAACTTCTTGAGCCATTGAAGCTGTTTCAGTTGACCTCTTAGTGGGCTTTGAGGGAGGGATGTGTGGAGGCCTGTGGGGTTCCGGATTGGTCTTGGGAGCCTTGCATTCCCTTGCAAAATGACCAAGTTGGTTACAGTTGTAACACTTTGCCTTGGTCTTGTCAAACCCGAACTTGCTGGTAGTTGGGTTTTGAGGAAATGCCTTCCAGTTCTCTTAAAGAACTTCTTCGCTCTGTAAGTTAAGAGAGCCATCTGTTGGACAATGTCCACGTACTCTACATCATCTGGACTAAACACTCAAGATCATCAAAACAGTATTGAAAATCTCTGAGTGTCCACTTCCTGAAACAAAGGCACAACTTTCCTAGAATGAGTTGTGTTAAGCTGTTGAGACCTTGGAGTCTCAGGAAAAGTGATGTAAGGTCCAGAAGAGCAGGATGACTACTGATAAGTCAGGAATGCTGAGGTTGAGGGGTTATGAGCCTTCAGCAACCATTAAGCGTTGCTAGCAGGAAAACTCATGGGTCTGCTTGTTTAGTGGCCCTTCTTACTCTTCATCTCTAGGTGATATCCATAAGGATGCCGTAGAGTTCAGTCATGGAAAGAGTGTTCAAATTTTTGTTCTCTTGATAGAGATATAGTAGAATGTCCACTGTTGAAGAGCACTCATGAACTTTCTGGTGAGATCTCTGAGTTCAGGAGTGATCTTCACAGATTGAAGGGAAGAGATAAGATCCATGTACCTGAAGTACCGCTGGCTGAGGGTCTCTCCAGCAATATGAGTGAAGTTCTCGAACTGCTGCTTCAGTGAGTCCTTCTTTGAGTTGTTGGAGCTTGAGTACATCTGAGCAAGTGCATCAAACCATTCTTTGGCAGTCTTGCAATGCTCGAACCCCAACATAATAGAATTCGGTATTGCAGTCATGAGAATAGTCATAGCATTGCTATCGATGTCCATCTTCTTTCTGTCTTCATCAGAATAGTCCTCGACAGCCTTCTCTATCATGGCATCGTTTCCACCAGGAGATGCCATCTTTGGCTTATACGGTCCATTAACAATGGAGTTCCATAGTTTGTTGTCTTGGTATCTGATGAAGCCTTCTATTCTTCTACTCCAAGACCTGAAGTTTTTAGGGGTAATGATGGGAGCTTTTGTCATTGTTCCCATCTCTACCTCGGATTTGTTAAGGGCCATTTGAGTGAGTGAGTGGTAGGGAGGAATAAAAACAGGTTGATTTGGATGGTAAGATCACACAATCAAGAGCCTCTAAAGCTCTTATACCAATTGCAGGATCGGTGAATGTCACTAAAACACAATGTTTTCTCTCAAACTCACCTAAAACACACTCGGATATATGAAGAATCAGTAAGAGTTGATCACAATATAGAAAGTAATAAGGAACACAAAAATATAATTTTCAAGATACTTTTATATATTGATTCTCAACTCAAAATACAAGACTTTTACAAGCAGATGATCTCTGTTTTCAATGAGTTACAAGGAGAACCTATATATAATACTATTTACAGCCGGATATACTTTGATACCAGCTAGGATCCTATAGCTAAAGTCTATACTACAAAACTAAAGATTAGGTATCTTGGATAAAGTCTTATCTGAGATTTGGTAGTCAGGACATGTCCCTGACTCACCTTTTGTCACCAATAAAGTTGGTAACATGTACTATGATGAACAGGTGAACAGTGGAATAAAGTATGGTCCACAACATGGCTCTTTAGGAAGAAGCCATGTTGTATCAGAGTCTGCAGTGGAGTGTCAGAGACCATACTTGTGTCCACTGGTTCATAGCAGTGTCTCCGAAGGTTAAATGGCTTCAGAAGAGTAAGTACTTTCGAAGCCACTTATACTTCGGAAGAGGCTGCTTCTTCCAAGGCTTGGAGACTTCTTCTTTTCATCATACTTCGAAAGTGGCCCTTCTTATTCTTCTAAGTCTTGAACTTCGGAAGTATGCACTTGTCTTGAAGAGAGTAGAGTTCTGTTTCGGAAGTTGATCTTTCATTTGTCTTTTGGAAGAACTCTACAACCTTCGGAAATTCCATGCTAAGCTTCGGAAGCCTTTTGCATGCAGCACCAAAGTAACTTAAGTGACATAGTTTTGGTTGCATTAGCCTTCTTCTTGATCAACAGAATCCCTCAAAAACTTGATAAATCCTGCAGACCAAGAAATTGCCTTATCTCAGGCGACTTGGGTACCGACCAGTTACTTATCGCTTCAATCTTTGCAGGAACCACATGTATTCCCTTCTCGTAAACAATGTGACCCAAGAATTGCACCTCACGAATCCAAAAATCACACTTGGAAAATTTTGCGTACAACTGTTCCTTTCTAAGTAATTCCAGGATTAGACATAGGTGCTCCTCGTGTTCTTCCTTGGTCCTAGAATAAATCAATATATCATCGATAAACACAATAAGAAACTGATCGAGATAGGGTTCGCACACGTGATTCATGAGATCATGAACATGCTGGTGCATTAATCAACCCAAAAGGCATGACGAAGAACTCATAGTGACCATAACGATACGGAACGCAATTTGGAGATATCCTTTCTGGAACTCTTAGTTGATGACCCAGATCTCAAATCAATCTTCGAATAATAGCTTGAACTTGAAGCTGATCGAACAGGTCGTCGATACGAGGTAACGGGTATTGTCTTGACTATGACTTTGTTCAACTCCTGTAGTCGATGCACATTCAAAAGTGCCATCTTTTTCTTTACAAAGAGAACAGGTGCTCCACGACGATGAACTCGGTCGAAATAAACCCTTAACAGCTCCTAAAGTTGTGTTGATAGTTCTTGCAGTTCGTTCGGTGCTAACCAGTAAGGTGCTCTCGTAATCGGAGCAGCTCCGGGAGCCAAATCGATCTGAAATTCAACTTGACGTTGAGGTGGTAGTCCAGGCAGATCCTCTGGAAACACCTCTAGAAAATCACAAACCACCAGAATATCCTCTACTTTCTTTTCCTCCTGTGTTGGTTAGAGACGAGAGCTAATATGGCTAAGTGGCCCTTGCGTAACCACTTCTGAGCCTTCATGAACGATATGATGCCTATCACAGGACCACTTTTCTCGCCCTTAACCAAAAGCGTTTCCCCATCTACCATGGGAATATGAATGATGGCAAATCACTTCTGCTTGCTTCTCGGCAGCCAGTCCAGGCCCACGACTACATCAAAACTCCAAGAGTAACAGGCATAAGGTCAATGTTAAAGGTATGACCAGCAAGTTCTATCTTGCAATTCTTAAGGATATGCGTAACCAAGATTTTCATACTATCAGCCAATCTACAACGTACTTATGATCAAGACAGAGGGCACATCACTTAAGAGACTACAAAACTTAGTAGAGATAAAACTCCTATCAGCTCCAGTGTCAAACAGTACAGACGCAAAATGACCATAACAGGAAATTACTATTAACAGTAGTAGGATCGTTTAGAGCCTCACCTCAACCCCTGACAAAGGCTCTCCCATTAGCTACACCATTGTTGCCACCATTGTTGTCACCATTGCCTCCATTGTTATTGTTGCCCCCATTCCTGTTACCATTCCCATTTCTTTTCAGTTGAGGACAATTTTTCTTGAAATGACATTCCTTTCCACATTCAAAGCAACCTTTTGGTGTTTCATGGGACTGCTGAGGTTGTTGAGGTTGTTGAGGCTGTTGAGGTTCTTCATCAGTTCTCCATGACAATCCTTTGCCACATGTCCAACCTTCCCACAACGCTGGCATAGAAAGCTATCACACCTACCAATATGGTGGTATTTGCATCGGTTGCACTTTGGATTTTTTCCCACATATCCACTTGGTCCTTGAGATGATGATGATGATTGGTGAAAGTTGCGATTGTTGTCAAACTGTCTCTGCTGATGTTGCTGTTGAGGTTGGTGTTGCTGAGTTTGGTTACCAAACGATGATCCTTTGCTGGCGTTGTTCTCCCACTTGCGTTTGTTGTCGGGCACGCTTGCCACAGCGCCCCGCTTGGGTAACTTTCCTTGCTCCACAGTTTGATCAGTGAGTTTGTGAGCCAGTCGAATAACCCGTTGTATAGTAGGAAGATTTGCAGTCAGCACATACTCTGAATCTCAGGACTAAGCCACGTAAATAGAGCTCAATACGTCGACTCGGTGGTTAACCATACCAGGGCAAAGTGTGTAGCTAGCTCATGAGACCTAGTAGTATAAGCCTCAATGTTGACCCTTCATCTTCAATTGCCAGAATTCAGCTTCCAGCTTTTGAACCTCGTCGAGGGAAGTATTCCTTTGTCACATTGTTTTGAATACCTCCCAGGTAGTGCATTTGCCATTGCCTGGCCAAGAATTTCCACTTGAGCATTCCACCACGTGAGTGCTGCACCTTCAAGGTTCCTGGGCATATTTCACCTGGTCTGCACCGGACAGTTACATTTGTGAAGACTGACTCAGTCTCTCAAACCATCGTACAAGCCCTACAGCTCCTCGGCTCCGCTGTAGGTATGTGGCTTACAATCTATGATTGCCTTGTATGTGCATCCAGACAGCTTGTATTCAACATGTCAGGATCACATTGTGGAGATCTTGCTCGCCCATACGCGCGATAATATTCATTACTCTACCAGCCATCTTGAAATTTCCTTTGATAAACATCGACAACCGCTCCTCAATTATGGCGATCTTAGCATAATCAACGTATACATCCTTTAGTATGGAGTTCTCATCAGTGAATACTCCAATTCATCAATGCTCAGTCTCAAGTGTCACGGTCAATGCCGCCACGACCTGCTCAAGGGGTGCATCCAAAGATGGGAGAGTAGGTGCTGCAACAGTAGACGCTGACCTGGTCCTTGGTCTAGCTGTAGCCGGCTTCGAAACACGCTCTCTACGAATCATACGATCTATACAGGCCAGGTAATAACTCCAATCTCGTGGAGGATCGCGCTCAGGTGGCACAAACAGTTGATCCCAGTCTATCTCACCACGGGGATAAGGATGTCGTGGCCAGTCATACACTCAGTGAGGTACAAGTGGAGGGGATTTAGAACGAGCACGCCTTTTTACCACCCGGGATGATAATGCCATGCTGCAATGCATGTGATGTACATGCCAATGAGTATATAGTAAAAGGGTAAGTCAGGAGTAACTAACTAAGTGTTGCGGTTATAGACTAGTGTGTATGCAACCTAGTTCCCTACAACCAATGGCTCTGATACCAATCTGTCACACCCTTAAAATCCACGCGCGGAGTTTTACCGCGGGATGTGTGAACAAACCAGGATCACGGTCACTAGTTACTCAGAACGATACTATATGCCACATTCAAAACAAAACCAACCAAAATTCAAAAGTTTAAAAACTATGTGGAAGCGTTTTGCAAAACAAGACAATCCCAAAGTAAATGAATGCATAATATGGCAAACACGTGCCATCCCAATGTTTAAAACCCATATATAAAAGATAAACATTTGTCTATGAAATAAAGCCTTAGGATGCATGATGGACCCGTGTTGTGCTCCTATTGGCAAGCTGAGTTAACGACCTGAGAATAGCATACCAAAAATGTCAACACAATGGTTAGTGAGTTCAAGAGTTTGCGTTTAACATAAATATTAACAGTTGTATAACATAAGAAGTGTATTGAATAAGATAGCTAGTCTATATTCACAAGTAATAACAAAAATGATTTCACGATCGAAGCTGACTGTGTTTCGTTTGTTGCCTCCCATCACGACTTACCAGGTCGTGACGATGTTTGTGTTTAGGACAATATTGCACCCGTTTCACCTTGAGTTGTATAGGTGGGGCTCGTCACACCCAGTAGTACTACCCAAAATTTCCGGCTAGTTACCATTATTAACGATCCGAAAGTGTGAGGACTTTTCAAGGTATTAAAGCACTATGTTAAAACATACACAACTTATAATAATAAAATAGTGTTTGAGCACAAGTATGCTACCTCCCCCAGAAGAGAGTTTATAAAAATAGAGGGGCATGAACTCACCTGGTGTGTAATGATAGTGAATAAAGAGACTTGTGATAGATGCAAAGACAACCTTAAAATGTTACCTAGAACACGCAAGTACATAAGTACGTGTACACATAGAACATCAATAACCCTAGGTTAACCTAGTTGACCCGTTTGACCGTTGGTGACATATTAGTTGAAATATAGTTAATCATATATGATACTTAACATACAAGAGGATCATGCAATTTATCCATGTATATCACATTAACAACCTAGGTTCCACCTAAGTCGTCATGCCACATTAGATCATCATACACTTATGCAAATCTTCAACAATCTTATGCTTAATATATATATAAATACATCACAACAAATAATTCATACGTGAAGACTAATCATGCACCACATGCCATGTGAAGCCACACTCACGACTTCACTCTAAACCCTGCCAATCCTACTAAGTAGGGGCCTCAGATTCATACGTGTGTATGACAATCATAATCACATTCATCATTTAGTCATTCCAACCAACATACACATTGACCATCAGTTTCAATCCCAAACATGATCTCCTAATCACTAACCATAATCCATTCTCATGCATGATCAACAAAGCCTATACTTCCTACATGATCAACCAAAATCCATAACAACTCAATTAGACATTCTAACACAACAAACATCATCCACAATCATTCTAACATGATCCAAACATCATAAGCATGCCCAAAATCATCACATCCAAAGTTCTACAAAAATAAAGTTTCCCTTTGGGAAAGTAACACCCAAAAGTGTTCTAGCATCCAATCCAATGATAATTTCATCAATATTATACCTAATCAAGTTCATAACATTCATTCTAACATGTTAATCATCTCCAAAACATCCAAATTCCCAACCATATACATAAAAGTTTCTACTTTTAGTAAGTCATGATCAACATCATAATTTCATGGATTTTCTTGCACAATTCAATAAAACTAACATCTAAGCATTACATCTAACATCTTAGCATCATCAAATCATGAATTTCAAGAACAAAAAGTTCCTCTTATGGAATGTATGAACTAGATGATCAAACCTAGATTTCTTGCATAATCAACATCATCAAACATTCATACAACCTACTAACATCATAATTATCTAACAATCATCAATTCAGGTTTTCATCAAAATTCGTGGATTAGGTTTCATCTTCATCAAAAACTATGACAACAATCAAAACTAACCTTTAGATGTGCTTTGATGATGATTATCACTTGTGAACAACTTGTACTACTTAAAACCACTTGGAATTCGACTTGTGTATGTGTTCTTGGATCAATTTCGCAATGGATGAAGGTGTTGGAAAATTTTCATCGGAAATTAGGGTTTGGGGGGATTAGAGTTGTATTTTAGGTAAGTTTTAGGTTTAGAACAATTACAAAGTAAACCCTTTAATTATATTTTATAAAAAGTAATCTTTCTAATACTTTTTAAATTGTTTTTAACTACTAAACACAAGTATATTAACCAATAAATCCTAAATATTTACAACAGTCCCACAACACATAGAATACATATATAACACGTTGTCACGTTATCGCGTAGAATTTATAAAATAAACATTTAAAATTCTATAAATTCATGAACCACATAATCACAACTAATAATCAATTTTATTAATTAGATTATTATTGTTTATCATAGATTATTATTATTAAGTCACCAACATTTAACAACAACTAGTGTGTGCTCACGACACGTGTATGCAAGACTTAACGGAAACTAACGGAGTTTGGTAACGGAAAAATTACCGGATGTCACATTTGTATATGTGTAACCATAGATAATATGCAAATTTATGATTTGTGTATTCGTGTTAGGAGATTCATAAATTGAACGACTTACATAGTTATTGGTACATTACACAAATTGAGATGGTTACTATGTGTTCATCATGTTAGAATTCTAAAGATTTGTGGGTTAGTATCCTCGATGGGAGCCCAAACCATCTTTAACTCGGCTTAATTATATCATTGGGTCTTCATGACATAACTTTAGGTGACTATTATGTTTTCTTTTTAGCTTTCAAAGAGTTATATAATTAGATACCCATGACAAGTGTATAGTTTATATCCATGTTTCGTGTATAGAAGATGATCTCATCATAGGTTCAGGTATGTTGTCATTGTTTTGCTAAGCAGATTTAAAGTCTAAGTGATATCTTCCTCTGATTGATTATATTCATCTTCACCAACTTTCTTCAATTATATTAATAGTTAGCAAAATTAGTAAATCATATTATTCACAAATCATCTTTCATCGGCTAGATAATGACAAAGACTTAGTATCATGAGCTATCGTGCCTGGATCGATACTTGGTTCTTACCAAAAGCTATACTACTATCTAATAGGTACACTTGCCTATTATGTGTGCAGTTAGTCATAAGGTCAAAATCATTTTACAATTTATAAACCAAATTTGTGTGTTGTTAAACTTTATATATCAAATCGCTAGCGGGTAAGTGAAGACCCAACTTGTGTTTTGTCGTTAGTTGATGTTATTCTTATTCCAATATCAGATTTTACATTTACTAATAGTTGTCGTTGTTTATAATACGAATTAAGCGTCATGAAAACGATTTTTACTATAGTGCTTGCATCATACAAAACCCAGGCGATCGACAACAAATTTCTAAATTTCCAGCTAAATATCTTCTTCGAATTAGGGATATTCTTCGTTAAACATCTTTTGGTAAATAAGTTTAAAGAATAAAATATTAATAAAAAATTTTAAGAAAAAAACACCCATTTTGATAGATAGTTTTTACTTCACCCATTTTGGTAAAAAAATTCACCAACACCTTTTTAGAAAAAAAACTCGTAAATACTTAGTACGTGTTCATTCAAAAACACTACAACATTTAAGAACAACAATAAAACATATGAAGTGTAAAATTTCACATGCGAATATAGAGATGATTACATAAGTTCATACATGATATGTTTTAATTAATAAATTATGTTTTCACGACACTTGTTCTTCTTCAGCTAATTAACACTATCACCACCAAACTTACGCAATAGAAGATTCGAACCCTTGCCAGTAGATGAGGAGAATACATTATTTATCACCTAAATGTAACACCCGGAAATTTTCTTTGAAGCCGACGAAAGAAAGAAAAGAAATAAAGTCCAAAGTCGAGGGACCAAACTTGCCAAAACAGGAAAGACCTTGAATGAGTGGGGGTATAAAAGGGGGAAGGAAGCCCACACCCTCCCCCACACTGCACCATTTTCGGATTTGAGAGAAGAAAGGGGAGAAAAAGTGGTCTTAAGCTTGGTTCGTGTGGATTCGAGCATGGAAATCGAAGTGTAGCGGGTTGAATCGAAGCTCTACTGGACGAGGTTGTCAAGGTGAGTTCTAGGACCCCTCTTTTGCCCATTTTTGAATGATTTTGGGGCTAGAACACATCAAAAACCCGTTTTTGAAAAGTTGGGTGTTGAGCCCGAATGTATGCGTATATGAATGAGTTTGCTGCGGGTGGGGCTTGATTTCGGGCTTGGTTATGCTTGAATGGTGTCGTGGTATGCTTTCCTAAGGTTTAGGATGATTGATTTGAGCCTTGAAGAGGTTACGAAGGGTTTGGAGGCCGAAAATGGTAGTTGTAGTTCGGGATGAACTGCATTCTGCATCAGCTAGGGCTAGGTGACCGAATGGAGGCAATGCGGCCGAATGAGGTGCGGTTGAGGTTCATTCGCACAATAAAGGGCCATTCGCATGTGAATCATATGACTGAGGGTCATACACATGGAGGTTCATGCAACTGAAGGAAATGCGGATGAGGTTCATACGACTGAAGGAAATGCGGATGAAGATCATGCGACTGGAGTCCATACGCCTGTGAGTGGTGCGATTAAGGTTCACTCGCACGAAAGGAGGGCAACTGTGGGCTATCCGCATGAAGGTCATGCGACTGAGGTCCATTCGCCCAGATACCATGCGACTGAGGTTCATGCGCATAGAAATCATGCGACTGGAGGTCCATTCGCCTAAGGGTCCTCATATGCATGGATGACCATGCGACTGAATAGGGTCCATACGCCCGAATGATCATAGTTTATTTTTCTATTCTCGGGAAAGTGCAGATGTAGGTTCTGTGTAAGGCCCAGATCCCAAGACGCTTACAGCTGGTAAATCATTGCATATAAAACATAGAACTTACATTTAATCATTCATAAAAAGTGGCAGCGGAACCATAAAAATAACTTTTCATATCATTATAAATGCTTCTGCAAGTTAATACAAGCGTTCACTTCAAAACATCATTCGTTCACATTATAACACAAAAACATTAACAAAAGAATGCCATCCAAAAGAGTTGAGTAGCCACCTCATGCCATCCTCAGCAATCATTACGTGCCAACTGGAAACACATCAAAGTCAGCATTGCTGAGTGAGTTCTAGTTTTATAAAATAAAACATACTTTTCTTTCGTTAAAACCGTTCTTTACGCTCATGTGATCATACAACATATGTACACATAGATAATATCATTATTATCTTCATCGTTCATTAACTTCCGTTCTTTCATTCATCTTACTTTCAATTGTTCGTTCATCATTATATCTTTTCCTTTCGTCATCACCATGAAATTTACCCTTCATTCTCGTGGTACTGGACCTAAACCTATAAAAGGCCTTCATCGGTGGTGCTCGGCACCAAATGGTCACAGTACCTAAGGTAAAGTTCAGGTATACCATTGTCATATGCTATGCCCTTCATTCTCGTGGTACTGGACCTAAGCCTATAAAAGACCTTCATCGGCGGTGCTCGACACCAAATGGTCATAGTACCTAAGGCACACAACAATGGTTCATACGTATGGTCAATCACAAAGAAAGACCCCGATGTGCATCCTCCCGGGGTAGTGAACCCGCACACCATTGGGCTAACACCTTAATGGCGTGTCCCGACATACAGAGCTTGCAAGACTTTTATTACTTCATCGTTCATTAATGAATGCATTCTTACTTCATGTTCCTCTTTCATTATCTTTCACTTTACGTTACATAATATGTCATTTCATTCATTAACATTCAACGTAAAGCCATAGAAAAGATAAACATACATCATGATAAGAAACATAACATACATAGTCATCAGCACCATACAGGGCAACATCATACATACATAACATGCATAATCATGTAACATCATCATCATGCCCAACATGCTCTCTAAGGCCTCAACTGTCATCTTACATGCTCTTACGGGAACCTTTACGTCAAAACTTACATCTGTACCTTCCCCCGAAAGTCAGAAGTTAAACTACGCTTCTCCTCGGGTGCAACAGCCCTTTTCGGGCGTATGGACACCCTTCAGTCGCATGGCCTCCATGCGACTGAACATCATGTGAATAAACCAATGCGGATGAGCACTCATGCGAATGAACACCCAATCGTACGATGGACTTAATGGGGATTGACCTCGTGCGAATGGAACTAATGCGGATGAGCACTTATGCGACTGGACCCTCAATCGAATGACTCCCCATTCGACTGGCCCCAATCGTGCGAATGAATTCTCAATGAAACATCCTGGAACCCTGAAGCTAATCGAACGAATCATCTATTCTCGGTAAGGGGTATCGGTTCTTCACTGTCAACTTATTCAGCTCACGGTAGTCAACGCACATCCTCATACTACTGTCTTTCTTCTTCACAAATAAGACTGGAGCACCCCAAGGAGAGATACTCGGTCTAATGAACCCCTTATCCAGCAGCTCCTGCAACTGCTCCATCAACTCCTTCATTTCAGTCGGAGCCAACCAATATGGTGCCTTGGGAACAGGTTAGGAACCAGGTATCAGATCAATCTGGAATCGATCTCTCTGTCAGGTGGCACTCCCGGTAAGTCTTCTGGGAACACGTCCGGAAAGTCACACACAACCGGTACATTAGACAGTTGTGGTGTTGGCCTATCCACATCCTTTACATAGGCCAAGTAGGCACTACATCCACGCCTCATACACTTTCCCGCCACCGCCATTGAGATCACTTTCAGGATCGTTGTGACCTGATCTCCATAAACAGTTACCAAACTCCCGTAAGGCGCTGTCAAACGAATCATCTTCTTGAGACACATAATGTTCGCCTCGAAGTCCGCCAACCAATCCATCCCAAGAACCAAATCAAAACCACCTAAGGTCATCACAAACGGTCTAACAGGAAACTTATGACCCTCAAGTTCCACATCACAGTCTTCTATCATTTCAGAAATCCTAGTAGACTTACCTATGGCAGTTTCTACACCAAAGGGCGCATCAACACATCTACTACTAACAGACAACTTAGCACAGAAAGCAACAAAATAAATCTTTTACCGTCACCTAAATCAATAACACAGAAGCTAAAGTTTGGTTCACTAGAAACGTACCGGACACAACATCAGGGTCCGTCCTAGCTTCCTCCTGTGTCATAGTGAATGCCCTGGTGCTCGCCCTCGGCCCTTCACCTCCCACTTTCTTCGCCTCGGAACTTTGAGCCCTCGGTTTCTTACAATCCTTGCTCATGTGACCCTTCACCACAGTTATAGCACCGGACCGTACGGTCCTTTGCAATGTGCCCCACTTTCCTATATTTAAAGCACAAGTTCGACCCAATCCTACATTCCTTATTATGCTCCCTTCCACACTTGCCACACCTTTTTGACCCCGCACTCGATGTGACCGCACGACGGTCATCCACCCGTGCCTTCTTGATACCCGTCGAGGCATCACCCCGACCAAAACTCTTCTTGTGCCACCTTCAACCACCACCACCACAGCCCTCTCATCATATAATCTCCCTGCTAAATCCACCGCCGACCTAAACGTGCTCGATCTTGCGGCAATCATGTGCCTGTGAATATCCGCTGGCAAACCCTGAATATACCTCTTGGTCTTTCGAGACAGAGGTGTCACCTGATCAGGCACCAGATGTGCCATTTCGTTGAACTTTGTGATGTACTGCTGGTGTGTCATGGTTCCCGCCTCCAGTGGCAAGAACTCCCTTTCGACCTTGTCCATTTCTCTATGAGGACAGAACTCCTTAATCACCAACTTCGTCAGTTCAGACCATCTCATCCTCCCGATGGCCCTGCTACCCTCGGCTTGGACTATATTGACCCACCAGCACAGAGCCGAGTCCACAAAAGAATGGGCAGCAAACTTTACTTTATGGTCCTCCCAGCACTCGCTGATATTCAATACAGCTTCCATTTCTCTCACACCCACCGGTGAGCAGCAGCAGCAGTGTCGTTTCCATCAAAAGTAGGGGGCTTGCATCGTTGAAACGCCCCATTGTTACAGCCTCGTGCCGCCTCCAGTGTAGCTCTTCTTCTTCCTCTTCCTCATCATCAGAGGGAACCGTTTCCGGCTCCGGTTGTTCCCGTCCTCCCGAGGACCGGTTTCTCTTCTTTCTTTCCCCTTCCCGTACTGCCTTAATCACTTCGGTCACCACAGACGGTAAGATTGTCTGCATGACCTGATGAACTTCTTCCATAACAGCCTCCTTTACTGAGGCTCTCAGATTGGTGCTCTCGTCGCCACCCTCCAGATGAGGGGTCTCTGTTTCTTCATGAACCACCTTCTCAACTCTGGGTCTCCCTCTCTTGGGTCGTGGTTCAACACCATGACCTCCACCACGAGAGGCTTTTGAAGATCTACCGCCAGCCATACACACGCACACTGAAAGATTCAAACACCTACACGGTCATTCAAGGGAACAGCTCAGTTTATGTCAAGTATAGTAAGTCCCTAATTACAGTGGCCAGTTGTGATTAGCCACTTACTTTACTCTTCACACCCCGAGCATCACCTATCCTGACTACATTAGTATTTAAATCCACAAACAACACATAACACATCCCATGCGCACATAATACAGGTTAACTTTACAAAAATACTTGATGGCACGCAGCTATTCAGATTGGCATCCCTTCCCTTTCCGTCCCATTCTCAGTTTAAGTTAAGGATTATTTTGAAAATTTACCCATTTCACTTAAACTTTGGCTCTGATACCAACTTGTAAGGCCCCGATCCCGGACGCTTACAGCTGGTAAATCATTGCACATAAAACATACAACTTACATTTAATCATTCATAAAACGTGGCAGCGGAAACATAAAAATAACTTTTCATATCATTACACATGCTTTTGCAAGTTAATACAAGCGTTCATTTCTAAACTCATTCGTTCGCATTACATTGCAAAAACATTAACAAAAGAATGTCATCCAAAAGAATTGAATAGCCACCTCGTGCCATCCTCAGCAATCATTACCTGCCAACTGGAAACACATCAAAGTCAGCGTTGCTAAGTGAGTTCTAGTTTTATAAAATAAAACATACTTTTCTTTCGTTAAAACCATTGTTTACGTTCATGTGATCATACAACATATGTACACATAGATAATATCATTATTATCTTCATCGTTCATTAACTTCCGTTCATTCATTCATCTTACTTTCAATCGTTCGTTCATCATTATATCTTTTCCTTTCGTCATCACCATGAACTTTACCCTTCATTCTCGTGGACCTAACCTATAAAAGGCCTTCATCGGTGGTGCTCGGCACCAAATCATCACAGTACCTAAGGTAAAGTACAGGTATACCATTGTCATATGCTATGCCCTTCATTCTCGTGGTACTGGACCTAAGCCTATAAAAGACCTTCATCGGCGGTGCTCGGCAACAAATGGTCACAGTACCTAAGGCACTCAATAATGGTTCATACGTATGGTCAATCACAAAGAAAGACCCCGATGTGCATCCTCCCGGGGTAGCGAACCCGCGCACCATTGGGCTAACACCTTAATGGCGTGTCCCGACATACAGTGCTTGCAAGACTTTCATTACTTCATTGTTCATTAATGTATGCATTCTTACTTCATGTTCCTCTTTCATTATCTTTCACTTTACGTTACATAATACTTCATTTCATTCATTAACATTCAACGTAAAGCCATAGAAAAGATAAACATACATCATGATAAGGAACATAACATACATAGTCATCAGCACCACACAGCGCAACATCATACATACATAACATGCATAATCATGCAACATCATCATCATGCCCAACATGCTCTCTAAGGCCTCAACTGTCATCTTACATGCTCTTACGGGAACCTTTACGTCAAAACTTACATCTGTACCTTCCCCCGAAATTCAGAAGTTAAACTACGCTTCTCCTCGGGTGCAACAGCCCTTTTCGGGCGTATGGACACCCTTCAGTCACATGGCCTCCATGCTACTTAACATCATGCGAATAAACCAATGCAGATGAACACTCATGCGAATGAACACCCAATCGTACGAATGGACTTAATGCGAATGTACCTCGTGCGAATGGAACTAATGCGAATGAGCACTTATGCGACTGGACCCTCAATCGCATGACTCCCCATGCGACTGGCCCCAATCATGCGAATGAACTCTCAATCATGCGATGGACCCCAATCGCACCTCATTGGCCGTATGGCCTTCATTCGGTCGCCTAGCCCTAGCTGATGCAGAATGCTGTTCATCCCGAACCCAATCCGCCATTTTTGACCTCCAAGCTCATCCAAACTCATTCTAAGCCCAAATCAACCATCCTAAACCTTAGGGATGCGTACCACAACACCATTCAAGCACACACAAGCTCGCAAGCAAGGCTCAAATGAATCATACACACATACACATACGCATACGGGTCACACACTACACACCCAAAAACCCAATTTTCAGATGTGTTCCAGCCCTAAATCATTTAAAAACGTTTAAAGGAGGAGTCCTAGAACTCACACAAATGACCACAATGAGGAGAGCTTCGATTTGACTCGCTTCTCAACGATTTTGGCTAACTTGAACCAACCCGAACCAACTTTTCTCCCTTTTTCTCTTCTTTCTCTCTTCTCCTCTTTCTTTGGATGAAAATGTGGGTGTGGGGAGAGGGTAATGGCTGCCCTCTCCCTTTATATACCCCCACTTACCCAACTTTCTCTCATTGGCGAATTCGGTCCCTTGACTTTGGATTTTATTTCTTTTTCTTCCTTCATCGGCTTCAAAATAAATAAATAACCGGGTGTTACAAGTCCACCCGTTAAATAGGTTTCATCCCCGAAACCTGTTATTCCTCGAACAAACATGGATAATGCTGTCTCATTTCTTCCTCAGTCTCCCATGTTGACTCGGATCCCTTCCTGTGCTTCCACTGTACACGCACAAGAGGAACCATTTTATTTCTTAGTTTTTTCTCTTTTCGATCGATGATTGCCACTGGTTGCTCCACATAATTTAGCCGTTCGTCTACTTTGATATCCTCCAGTGGAAAAATCATGTCTTCATCTGCCAAGCACTTTCTCAGATGAGATACATGGAATGTCGGGTGAATTCCACTTAACTCATCTAGTAACTCCAATCTATAGGCCACCTCTCCAACTCGAGCAATGATTCGGAAAGGGCCTATGTACCTTGGGCTCAACTTGCCCCACTTTCGGAATCAAATGATACCCTTCCAAGGTGAGACCTTCAACATAACCCGGTCACCCACCTGGAATTCAATCGATCTGCGTCGTTTATCAGCATACGACTTCTGTCTATCTTTGGCTGCCTTCATGAAGGCTTTGATCTTCTCAAGCTTCTCAGTCGTAGCCTCAATCACCTTGATGCTCCCCAACTCCTTCTGAACAATATAACCCCAACAAACGGGTGTTCTGCATCCCCTACCGTATAACATCTCATATGGTGGTATACCAATGCTGGCATGATAGCTGTTGTTGTATGAGAATTTAGCTAATGGTAAGTGGTCATCCTAATTTCCCCCAAAATGAATCACACATGCCCAAAGCATGTCTTTCAATGTCTGAATGGCCCTTTCTGACTGACCATCAGTTTGGAGATGATAAGTCATGCTAATATGTAACCTCGTCCCCATGGCATTATGGAATTTCTTCCAGAATTTGGATGTAAACCAGGGGTCACGATCAGACACAATAGACAACGGCACACCATGACGAGTTACAATTTCCTTGATGAATGGATCCGCCAACCTCTCAGATGAATATGTCTCGTGGATCGGTAGGAAGTGAGCACTCTTCGTCAAACGATCAACTATCACCCATATGGCATCGTACCCTCTCGGGGTACACGGCAGCTTCGTAACGAAATACATGGGGATGTGCTCCCATTTCCATTCTGGTATATTTCCCATACGGCTTCTGATGCTCAGCCTTTACTTGCAAGCAAGTAAGGCACTTACTCACACACTCCGCTACGTCACACTTCATACCCGGCAACCAATAATCTTTCTTCATGTCTTGATACATCTTTGTGGCACCTGGATGAATGGAGTATCGAGTCTTGTGAGCTTCATCTAAAATCTTCACCCGTAGATCCCCAAAACAAGGAATCCACACCCGTTCAAATCGGGTTTTAACACCAAGTGTGTTTTCACCTAATTTCCCAACCAGACCTCTCATTCTTTCCGAGTTAAGATGATCTTCTTTCAATGCCTCATCTTGAAAATCCTTGACTTGCTTCATCACGTCAGAGGTCATGATTAGTTGATGCGCTTTCACCTGAATCGGCTCGGGCCTCTCTTTTTGGCTAAGGGCATCAGCCACCACGTTGGCTTTGCCCGGATGGTAATGGATCTCACAATCATAATCCTTTATAAGTTTCAACCACCGCCTCTGCCTCATGTTCAGATCTTTCTGCTCAAAGAAGTACTTCAAGCTCTTGTGGTCAGTGAAAATGGTGCACTTCGTCCCGTAAAGATAATGCCTCCAAATCTTTAGTGCAAAGACCACGGCTGCTAGCTCCAAGTCATGAGTAAGATAATTGACCTCATGAACCTTCAACTATCAGGATGGATAGGCTATAACCTTCCCTATCTGCATTAACACACACCCCAACCCCGAATAGGAAGCATTAGAATAAACCATCAGATCATCACTTCCATCGAGTAATGACAGAACAGGAGCTTGAGTCAATCTCGCCTTCAATTCATCAAATGCCTTCTCTTGAGCCTAACCCCATACAAACTTCACATCCTTCGGGTCAACTTAGTCAGTGGAGAAGCTATTAGAAAAGTCTTGAATAAACCTTCTATAATAGCCCGCCAAACCCAAGAAGATACAAATCTCGAATGGCGTCTTTGGAGACTTCCATTGCATCACTGCCTCCACCTTAGCGGGTCCACCATAATTCCATCAGGATTCACCACATGACCCAAGAACTAAACTTCACGCAACCAAAATGCACACTTAGAGAACTTGGCATACAACTTCTCCTTTCTCAACGTCTCCAGAACCTCCCGAATGTGACTGGCGTGCTCAATCTTGCTCTTCGAATAAATCGGGATATCATCAATAAACACAATCACTGATCTATCCAACATCGGCCGACACACCTGATTCATCACATCCATAAAAGCAGCTAGTGCATTGGTCAAACCAAAAGACATTACAAGAAACTCGTAGTGACCATAACGTGTGCAAAAAGCTGTTTTCTGAACATCCTGGTCCTTCACCTTCAACTGATGGTAAGTGTAACCTCTCGTATTTTTTTGTTATCTAAAAGTTAATTTGTTTATTCTCATATGGATCATTGTTGTCATGTATAAAACTTACGGATTATTCATGCTTATTTCTTTATTGTCCTTAATTTTTTTATTATATTATTTTATTATACAAAAGTGATAATAAAAACAAAGATTGTAATAATAATAACACTAATAATAATAATAATAATAATAATAATAATAATAATAATAATAATAATAATAATAATAGTAATAATAACCTTGAGGATGTTAATAAATTAGAATAAATTATTCAAAATGGTTGGAACTTAAAGTACATAAAGTTTAGGGGGTATATTTACCAATAATGAACTTTAACATTTAGTGTTGGACATAAAATAATAAGAACAAAACTGTTAGGACCTGGTATTCGACTGAAATACCTAGAGATCACGTGTATACGGATCAAATAGTGCGGAATCCTGGAGAACGATTGGAAGGTTTCTGGACGGCTAGGTTAGTCTGGAATTATACTTGATCGAATCTCTCTGTTTTTCACGAATTGAGTTGTATTTATAGGTTGGCACTCTTCAATCGTGCGACTGAACCATTAGTTTGGTTCAGTCGTGCGATGAACCATGCGGTTGGTTCATTCGTGCGACCGAGTGTTCAGTCGTGCGATTGAGCCAATCTATGTTACAGTCGTACGACTGATCCAGTCTCCTGGTCCAGTCGTGCGACTGAGTCAATCGTATGAGGTTCTTCATGCTTATGGTTCATTCGCATTAGCCATTCGCATGGAAACTTCATTAAGTTAAGTTGAATGTTTTAGTTAATTAATATAATATTATATGTAATCATTCAAGTAATCATAAACTCAATCAATTCATTTACGACTCATTAATGAACTATTAAACATTATAAACAACAGACTATCAACATCAGTTCATTAATCATACCAAACAAGATCTATTACATCACATATTACGATCTAGGGACATACATGTATCAACAAACTCCCCCTTGGACCTAGATCTCTCTAATGTCTTGTTTTCTTCATTACCTTCTCATATTTCTTGTACTTGTCCTCTTGTGTGACTCCCGCGTGGATATCAAACGCGAAACAAAGTCGTATAACATTTTGGAACTGGAGGGCTTGTACAATGTCTTGTGTGTCATAGAACAGTGGCCACTTGTATAATGTATAGACATCATTAGCAGACAAGTTGGTTAGCCACATTGGGTCGAATACCCTGACAGTATCCATTTGATCCCCTTTGTTCAGAACTATGACAACTTCAGCAGTTCTCAATCATAGTACCACCATTTGAAGTGTGGAGTGAAGTCCTGTGGCATTTCCCTGAGAGGGATTCTCGACATAGTGCGAGGAGGACTCCACTTCAACACAATCTTAGGTTTTCCAGTAATGGCATCCATCTCAGACCTTCTAATATACCTTGTTGGTTGTTGAGGTCTGAAGTTAATCCATCTGGTGTGGTACTCTTTCTTGAGGGCAGCCTCAAACCAGCCTGACATTTTTCTCGGGTCAGCATACAACAGCTTCAACTTGGCCAGCTGGTTGAGCTCGAATCCAGGTAGAGTCTTTAGATCATGTGGAAATCTAAAGTACTCTATGCCCTTTTCCTCTTAACGGCATAAACGTTAAGATCATCAAAATATGCCCATGCTATAATCCTGCCTGACATAAGATGTTTCTTGACGCTGTAGAACTTGGTGTAGGCATCCCTCTTCGGTGCATCATGTTGGGCTCTGACTTCTTTAAAACATTCAGCCCACTCAGCCTTTCGAATGTATACATCATCGTTTGAGGCTTGGGCTGTTCCTTCGGTCTTTCCTGCTTCCTGCTCCATCTTGTCTAGTACCTCAACATATCACTGACTAGGGACTCACCCAGATTGGGGACCACATTACCCGTTGTCAGCGTATTGAGGGTACTCTTCAGCAGCAATATCTTCAACCTCAACTCATCAACGTCGTGTAGGTCGTCGTCACTGGTTGAATCAACTGTTGGAGCATCCTTGACAATATCATCAGGATTGAGTCTGAACATCTCTGCCAGTTGCTCGTTAGATAGGTCGTGAATTATTTCACCTTCTTTAGGGGTATAACTCACTGACCTTCTGACAATCCCTTGCAGATCAAGAATCATTGTGAGTTGAGACTTGACCTGTTGAAGGGGAGCAATATCAAACTCATCTCTGTGGTACTTTGGATCTGTTGATTTACACATTTCACATTCAAATCATTAGTAATATATCAAACAAAATACATTAATTAATATAAACATGCAGTACATCGTTTTTCAATACAGAGTACAAAAGTATAAATACATAAACATCCACTATTTACTTTTATCCTGTATGCTAGTCTCTTCGTGTGAAGGTGCAGAAGCAGAAGCTGACTGATCCTGTCGGTTCTTTGTTCTCTTCTCTTGACCGGAGCTGAGACAGATTCAGCTGCTTCTCCTTCTTCAGTCTCTTCATCTGCACACCACTCTTCTGTTTTCTCTTCATCAGAATCACTGTCATCATCATCATCATCACCCTCACTATCTCTTTCTCCATCTTTATCTTTAGAGGTTCCTCCTTTGATCCTTTCAATTTTAGCAAAATGGACCTCTTCGCCTTTTCCACTCCTCTATCTGCTTACCTGCTGTGACGCTTTGTGCTCGGAGTTCGTCCAACTGAGTGTTCTAAGAAGCCAATTTCTGGCCTGCTCCTCAATAGCTCGATCCTGCTCTGCAATTTTCTGCGATTGTGCAGCAGTCAGGTCGGTGAGCTGGCGGATCTGAGAGGTCTTTTCCTCATCAGCCGCCAGCAGTCGTAACACCATTCTATTAAGGTTGCCAGCTGTTCCTCTACCCCGATTGGAGGTAGAGGAGATCTAGAGGTGTGTGAGGGGTAGGCTGAGGGCTCGGTTTGGTGGCTAGTGGTGGTGGTGGAGGTGGTGAATATCGGGTAAGGTCTAGATGATGGTGGTGGTGAGTGTGGGGTGAATGAAGTAGTGGTGGCAGAGGTCTGGCTTGTGGTGATCGGTATGGTGGTGTTTGTGGTTGCTGTGGGGAAATTATGGTGGTGGAGTGTGTCTGCAGAGGTGGTAGTGGTGGAAGGTATGTCTGCAGAGGTGGTAGTGGTGGAAGGTATGGGGGATGTGGTGGTGATGAAGGTTACCTTACGCTTTTTCTTTTTCTGGCCATGGGGTTGAGCCATCCGTTTTCTCCTCGTTCCCCTCGAGGTGGATGCTCCCCCTTCAATCCCGCCTGAGGACTCCGGAGCATATGATGGATCAGTCTCTGTATCTCCAGAGCCTCTCGGTTGTTCACCGACAACCCTCAACCCGTGTTCTGTGGGAACCACTTTCCTTCCCACAGTCCGGTCAATGGCTCCTCATCAGATTCATCTTCATCTTCCTCGGTAAGCACAAAATCTTGATGGAATCCTGCTGACTCAGTTACCTCAGCAGGTGAGACAGACACCGAGGGAACAGTTCAGACACAGGTCTCGGGATGGAATAGTGTCATCCTCACTGTCATCTCCTCAGATCATTAGTAGGGAGGACAATTGGCTCCACGTCGGAGTCACTGTCCTCGTGACGCCATTGGCGTCTCCCCGTGCCACATAGCTTTCATCTGCTAGGTGGCCAATCATTCTTTTCACTTGGGGCTTAATCTGCTTTCCCCTGTAAACTCTCATCCTGCCCAGAGTAGTATCATCCATTATTTCCAAGGCCACTGCGTCATGACTCTCTTTGGCAACTGTGGCAGCTTCTTGTTGAAGATGAGCTGTAAGAATCTGGGGTACATACAGAACCCCTATTTTCCCTTTACCTCCAAATTCTCCACCAAGTAGGAGGATATCATGCTGGAAAAACTGAAGGGGTGGTTCAGAACCAGTGCCACGTAGGCATTTTGAATCTGGTCTGAGAGGTCGTCAAACCCACCCCTCCTCGAAGCTACACACTTTAGAATCACGTGTGCTAAGTACTTGTACTGGGGGCTCAGGTTCTCTTGTTGAGCACACCTGAGTTGATATCCCCAGCGTACTTTAGCCTTAGGAAGCATCCTCTTACAGTCAATGGATGTAGTTTTGTAGGATGATCAGCATCCTCCCCGAACTCTAGGACCCTCTGAATATCGGCGGCAGAGATCTCAATATCATGGCCCAGTATGGAGCTCCTGATACAGTAAGGCTCACGAGAGCGGTCCACCGAGGCATTTTCCCAGAATGCCTGATGGAGTGATCTGTAAGGCGTGCAAGGAGTGGAGATCGCCTTATAGATCCGGGACCGTCTCAGAAATGCAATTATGTCGGTAAACTCAGCCCCGTTCCTGGTGGTGTGATCCAAGTGGGCACAGATGTTGTGCTTGGGATTTATGGTCCACTTTCTGCCATTTATCTGTAACACACAAGACATAGAACTATTAAGACATAAGACATGAAAACTTTGTTCTAAGTGTAAAGTTGAAAGTCATTTTGATTCATTCGTGCGAATGAATCATGCGACTGAAGTCAGTCGCCTGTTTGAGACA
Organism: Flaveria trinervia; assembly: GCA_025506515.1. NCBI lineage: Eukaryota > Viridiplantae > Streptophyta > Magnoliopsida > Asterales > Asteraceae > Flaveria > Flaveria trinervia. Next base: position 38,441 of record JACCIX010000386.1, read on the forward strand.
TGCGACTGAGTTCAATCGGGTGTTTGAGAGATGCGATTGAGTTCAATCGGCTGATTGAGGCATGCGATTGAGTTCAATCTGCCGACTGAGACATGCGATTGAGTTCAATCTGCCGACTGGACTCATTCGGGTGGACAGTCGGTCGAATGATCCAATCGCAAGGTTCAATCGTGCGATTGGAGTTCATTCGAACGACCAGTCGCTTGCCCCACTGTTCGATCCCTGTGGGTCGAATCTTGACCTTCTAAGTCTTTTAACAGTGTGTAATGGTCCATTAGTCTCGTATACTTGTCACTAATAACCTATTAAACTCAATTTTAACATTTTGCTTCATTTACATAGGTGATTAGGTCGATTCGCAGTTCGGTTCTTGATTTAATCCAATGTCGCTATTGTAGTTCGGTGATGTACTGATTTGGTAGGATTCAAGGAGTAGTGTACCTGTAAAACGTCACTGGAATGTAAGAATCTTAACCGCAATGTATATCAGAATCGGAGGCAATTTGACAGGGTAACGGTAATGAACGCGATTCGGGGTGTTTTGGGAGTGATGAATGATATGCGATCGATTAAGACCTTAAATACTAAACCTAGGTTCATTCGGCCGACTGGCCTCAGTCGCTCAGTTCAATCGGGCGACTGAGGTTCAGTCGTACGATTGGCCTAGTCAATCGCATTCAGTCGGCCGACTGAGTCTCAGTCGGTCGACTGACTCATTCGGTCTCCTTCATTCGCCCCTTTAGTTGACCGACTGAGCCTCAGTCGGTCTACTGTTTCATTCTCCCCCTTCCATTCGGTCGAATGAATCAATTTCATGTCCATTCGGCGATTGGAAGCCATTCGCATAGTTGGTCGATAACCATGATCCACTAGTGCGAATGGGTCTCACTTTGTGAGTTTACAGTCATTTTTAACATTTACTATTCAGACCCTTTTCACTTTTGATAATAACATTGTAAGCTCTTAACCAATTCAGTCACTTCAGACGTGACCTTTAAATTTTAAAACCATGTGGCCATCTCAGACATGACCCTTTTTAGGTAAGTTAATTCCCTTCTGATTTCCCTGATGTAGTCCGACAGACACACAAATTAAAAGATAAACATAGTAACTTAAACTAACTACACAACTAAAGTTTATGTTTGGACTTTTTGTGAGAGAAAACCCTAAGATGAAAATCTAAGGGATTTGATTAGAGTAGACAGCTTTAACTTAGATTGATTTATCTGGACCAACTCAATTTTGGAATCATACAGGAATATCAACTCATTTTGGGACTTGTTATTAAAGCTCTTTGATGCTTAAATTCTCGGTGTTCATCCAGAGTCGTTAGCAACTTAAGGAAATCATACTGAAACTCTTAGATCTTCACATTGAGTTGAACTTTGAGAATGTAGCCACTAAGATTGTCAGTATATTTGTCCACTTAAATCCATACACAGACTTTTGACGCAGACTGGTGACTGATTTAGGTTTAATTATTTCAGCTAACATTTGTGGATCCCACACTTATATGGTAATCAACATTCCTCAGAGGTTTTGAGCGGTCTACGGGTATTATTACAAGAAGAGACTATTCTTAGAGCTTTCAAAGAGAAGCCTGTCCTCAGGTCAGTGCCATCGCACAACAGAGAGGCGGCAAACAACAATGAATTCTAGAATATCTAGGTTATGCTTATCCTCAGGTCAGTGCCATCGCACAGCAGAGAGGCACACAACCTATCTCCTTGTTAGAGCAGCTTATTTTATTTGACACAAAATGCACCAACAACATGAGCCATTAGCTTTATTGCATTTGTCTTTCATTTTTTCTTGCTTTGCTCTAAATTTGGTCATCCGCACATTTGTGGTGTTTAAATGCTCATGCCCCTATTGGAATATATTTGATTGTGTTAACCAGTGATAAGATGGAAGTCACAGTCAGTTGAACAACTTAGTTTGATCTTGAAATCACCAATCAGGTCTAATTGTCTATTGTTGAATCTACCAACATATCATTTGTGGTCTAGCAGCCTCTAAGTCTACTTTCTCTGTGTCACCTTAGGAGTTGCCAGTTTTCTATCATTTTCCCTTTTTATATTGCTTAGACTACACAGACTTATACTTTGAACTTTGCATCTTTTCAAACCTTAAATTTGAAAATCCCGCTTGATTTGTTCTGTGTACTATCATATTCCAAAGGTATTGAATCAGTATCACAGACACAATCTACCTTATTTCAGCTAGTACCCTTCTCCTTCTTCTTTTTTTTTAATATTAACTTGCTGACATATTCTCCCCTAAAATACTAAAATCATTTCGGATTTAATTATTTTTGGATTTTAATACACAGCTAGGTAGCATGAAGTTAAATGTAACATACAAGAAAAAAAACGGATAACATAAAATAAGATAAACATTAATGAAACCTACACCGGACTACACATTATGCTCATCAGGAATTACCTCCTTTCTTTTTAACGCCGTTGACCTCTAGCAAGTATTGAAAACGTGGTTTAGCAAAGGCTTTTGTATAGAGGTCAGCACGTTGAAAATCAGTATTAATTTTAACCACATCTATTAAGTTCTTTTCAAAACAGTCTCATATGAAGTGGTATTTAATACCGATGTGTGTTTGGTCTTCGGATGTTGAACCGGGTTTTTGGTTACTGCAATTGCAGCAGAGTTATCAACAAAAATAGGAGTAGACAAGAATTTCAAACCGTAATCCCGCAGTGCTGTTGAATCCAAATGAGTTGGGAACAGCAACTTGCAGCAGCAACATATTCGGCTTCACAGGTTTACAATGCAACCGATGTCTGCTTCTGACACTGCCATGTAATAATCTTCTCCCAAAGAATTGACACCTGCTGATGTAGACTTGTAGTTCATTTTGCAGCCTCCATAGTCCGGTCTATACGCTGTGAGCTCAAAATCATCATCATGAGGATACCACAACCCAGGGTAGGTGTACCCTTTAGATAGCGAAAGATCCTTTTGACCCCGATCAGATGATTGACCTTAGGTTTAGCCTGATATCTGGAACATAAACATGTTGCATACATGATATCAGGTCTTGAGGCAGTGAGGACATGAGGGATCCAATCATTCCTCGGTACATAGTGGCATCCACAAGATCTCCACTCTCATCAGGTGCTATATCATGATTCGTAGCAAGTGGAGTCCCAGCAGCAGAAGCATTCTCCATGTCAAAGCGACTGAGAATGTCTCCTACATACTTGGTCTGATGTAGAAAGATCCCATTAGGTGTTTGATCCACCTGTAACCGAGAAAGAACTTCATCTCTCCCATTGCACTCATCTCAAATTCTTTCTTCATCACTGCTTCAAACTCTTTGCATAACTCTTCGTTCTTTGACCCGAAGATTATGTCATCAACATAGATGTGTACAAGCAGTAGGTCACCATCCTTTTCTTTAATATACAGTGTACAGTCAATGACTCCCTGCGAAAGCCGTGTTTCACAAGATGAGTCGAGTGTTTCTCGTACCAAGCTCGAGGAGCTTGATGAAGCCCATATAAAGCTTTGTCGAGCTTGTAAACTCTATCCCGATGATAAGGGTCTTCAAATCCCTCGGGTTGACTGACATAGACTGTTTCCCTTATTTCCCCATGAAGGAATGCACTTTCACATCTAATTGGTAGACTTTAATCTTCATGTACGAGGCATAGGCGAGGAAGATACGAATAGCTTCCATCCTTGCCACGGGTGCAAACAGTCATTATAGTCAATACCCTCGACTTGATGAAAACCTTGAACCACCGGTCGAGCTTTGTTCTTATGATGACTCCTTGATCATCCTTCTTACATTTTAGTACCCATTTGGTGCCAATGACTTTAGTTCCTTTAGGTCTATCTACCGGTGTCCATACACCTAACTTCTTAACCTGCAGAAGTTCTTCTTGCATGGCACTCACCCACGCCTCATCATTTAGTGCTTCACTGACATATTTTGGCTCAACCTGCGAGACAAAACATCGATAAGCACCATCATGAATGTAACCCTTCTCCATAACTGAGGCGTAATCAGCTGAGTATAGCTGATTTCGGGTTTGTACCTGATCGGACATCTCCAATAACATTGTCAAGGGGATGATAGACGTTTAGTCGTGATCCTGGAGTAGTCGGCACAGTCACCTCTGAACCAATATTGTGAACATTTTGGTCTGCATCTGAGGAGGTTGGAGTTTGAGGTTCCGAAGTCGAGGGTGCATCACTTGTGGATGCTTGTGGACTTTCAGGAACTGGAACCTGTTCCTCCTGACCGTTCTGGTCATCTGCTTCAGTTTTATCTTCAGAGGAGGAGTCACTTTCATCGACTACCCCTTCTGACTGAGTAGATGACTCTCCCTGTGTGCTGGATGGAGTGTTTAGTATATCATACATCATCCTAGTAGCTAACTCATCATCCGAGGGAGAGAGAGGGATGTTGAAGGATTTGAAGAATCCATCATAATCGAAGAAGTATGCAGGTCCTTTGCTGTAGGTGGTGTGGTATATCTCTGAACGTCGACATTACACTACACTTCTACAAGCCGTTGAGTTATTGTAAACTCGCTTGTTCGGTATGTTGTATCCTAGAAAATTCCTTCAACTGCCTTCTCGGTGAATTTTCCTTCTTGTGTCTTCTTCAGAAGTGACGGTGCGCCAAAAGGTTCAAGGTACTCCAAATTCGGTTTGCGTCTTTGAAGTAGCTCATAACATGTCTTTCCGTGGCGCTTGACTATTAGGACTCTGTTCATGTATAGCAAGCATTTGCCACTGCCTCGTTCCAGAATTGGATAGGCAGTTTCGAGTCTGCCAGCATAGTCCGGGCTGTTTCTATCAAGCTCCTGTTCTTTCTCTCAGCAACTCCATTCATCTGAGGTGTGTAGGCAGAAGTGAATTGATGCACAATTCCCTTTCCTTGCAGTATGCCTCCATCCCTTGATTCTTGAATTCTGTTCGTTGTCTGAGCGTATTTGTCGAACTTTGAGCTTGTAGAGTGATTCCAGTGTGGTTACTAATTCTTGAATGTCTCCAAAGTTTTGATTTGATTTCAGAGAAACATTACCCAAGTGAACCTTGAGTAGTCATCAGTGACCACATAGCAGTACGCGCGCCTGCGATGCTCTTGTACTAACTGGACGAACAGATCCATGTGAAGAGCTCAAGAGGAAGTTCTATGAAATGGAACTTTTTCCTAGAGACTATGCTGTTTTGCCCTTCTTGCAGCTACACAAAAGTCAGGAAGTGGAAGTTCTGAACATTCACTCCTCTAACTAAATCCTTCTAAATCAAATGATTCAATCTAGTGACTAATGTGTCCCATTCTCCAATGCCAGGAGATGGAATCTTCTCAGTAGCTTTAGATAAGGAAACATGAACCCTCATGATCGTTGTGGCAGCTGTTGAAGATACAGACATAAGGTCTTTATATCTTGAAGCAGTCATCAGAAACTTGGCCTTCTGGGATCATATATTGTAACACCCGGATATTTATATTTTGAAGCCGGTGAAGAAAGAAAAGAAAATAAAGTCCAAAAGTCGAGGGACCAAACCCGCCAACGAAGAAAAGTTGGGAAATGTGGTGACATATGTAGGGAGAGGGCAGCCCACTCTCCCCACACTCACATTTCAGCTCACAAAGAGGAGAATAGAGAGAAGAAGGGAAAAAGAGGAAAAGTGTTGGTTCGGGTCGGTTCGGGTCGCCAAAATCGTCGTGAAGCAAGCCGAATCGAAGCTCTTGTCATTGTGCTCGTTTAGGTGAGTTCTAGGACCCCTCTTTTACATGTTTTGAACGATTTTGGGGCTGGACACATCTAAAAACCCTTTTTCGCGTTTTTGGGTGAAAACCCGTATGTATGCGTGTATGTATATGTATGACGCGATTGTGACTTGATTTCTTGCTTGGTTGTGCTTGAATGATGTTATGGTATGCATCCCTAAGGTTTAGGATGGTCGATTTAGGCTTAAAATGGGTTTAGATGAGTTTGGGGGCCGAAAACCCTCGGCTGCAGTCGGGTTGAACTGCATTCTGCATCAGTTAGGGCTAGGCGACCGACGAGGAGGCCGAATGGAGGCCATACGGCCGATTAGGGTGCGATTGGGGTCCATTCGCACGATTGGGGTTCATTCGCACGATTGAAGGGACAGTCGCATGGGGGTCATGCGAACTGAAGGTCCATTCGCACGACTGGATGTTCATTCGCATAGGTGTTCATCCGTATTAGTTCAATCGCATGATGTTCAGTCGCATGGAGGCCATGCGACTGAAGGGTGTCCATACGCCCGAATAGGGCTGTTGAACCCGAGGAAGGTGTAGATTGACTTCTGACTTTCGGGGGAAAGTGCAGATGTAAGTTTTGATGTAAAGGTTCCCATAAGGGTTTTAAGATGACGATCGAGGTCTTAGAAAGCATGTTGGGCATGATGATGATGATGATGTTGCATTTATGTATGTATGATGTTGCCATGTGTATGATGTGATGTTGATGTGATGTTGATGCATGTATGTTCCTTATGTGATGTATAATATCTTTTCTGTGGCTTTACTTGTTATGATGAATGAACGAAGTATTATGTAACGTAAAGTGAAAGATAAAGGAAGAGGAACATGATGAACGAAATGAACGTCTTGCACACATCGGATACGGGGTCCCTCTTGGTGATTGACCCAAATGTAGAACCTCTACCGCTCACCCCTAGTACTGTGGCATACGTTTAGCTGTCATTCGTTGACTTCGGCCCAGTAGCTAAGACTGACGGTTACTCCTAGTACCGCGGCATACGTTTAGCTGTCATTCGTTGACTTCGGCCCGGTAGCTACGACTAACCGGGGTGTAGCACATGGTATTGGTTCGGGATGATGTCCGATGCGCAAGTAAGGTAATGAAAGAAGGAATGAACGAATGAGGAAGATAATAATGATATTATCTATGTGTACGTACGATGTGTGATCATGTAAAAGTAACGAACGGTTTTATATGAAAGTAAAGTATGTTTATTTATAAAACTAGAACTCACTCAGCAACGCTGACTTTGATGTGTTTCCAGTTGGCAGGTAATGATTGCTGAGGATGGCACGGGCGACTACTCAGCTCTTTTGGGATGGCATTCTTTTGATTAATGTTTTGCATTGTAATGCGAACAAACATTTTTGTAATGAATGTTGTATTAGTTTGCAAAAGCATTTACATGGAAATGAAAGTTTGTTTTAGTTTTCCGCTGCGATTTATTAAATACAAATGTAATTATATGTTTATGTGCGATGAGAACCCAGCTGTAAGCGTCCGGGAACGGGGCCTTACAAGTTGGTATCAGAGCCAAAGTTTAAGTGAAATGGGTAAATTTTCAAAATAAACCTAATCTTAAACTGAGAATGGGACGGAAAGGGAATGGGATGCCAAACTGAGTAGCTGCGTGCCATCAGGTATTTTCGTAAAGTTAACCGGTTTATGTGCGCATGGTATGTGTTATGTGTTATATGTAGGTTTAAATACTGATGTAGTCAGGACAGGTAATACTTGGGGTATGAAGAGTAAAGTAAGTGGCTAATCACAACTGGCCACTGTAATTAGGGACTTACTATACTTGACATAAACTGAGTGTTCCTTGAATGACCGTGTTGGTGTTTGAATCTTTCAGTGTGCGTGTGATGGCCGGAGGTAGATCTTCGAAAGCTTCTAGGGGTGGAGGTCACGGTGCTGAACCGCGACCCAAGAGAGGGAGACCCAGAGTTGAGAGGGTGGTTCATGAAGAACCAGAGACCCCTCATCCGGAGGGGGGCGACGAAAGCGCCAATCTGAGAGCCTCAGTAAAGGAGGCTGTTGTAGAAGAAGTCCATCAGGTCATGCAGACAATCTTACCGTCTGTGGTGACTGAAGTTATTAAGGCTGTACGAGAAGGGGAAAGAAAAGAAAGAAACAGATCCTCTGGAGGACGGGAACAACCAGAGCCGGAAACGGTTCTATCTGATGATGATGAGGAGGAGGAAGAGCCTGTGCAGAGGCAGTGCGAGGATGTAATTATGGGGCTTTATGAGATGCAAGCCCCTACTTTTGATGGAAACGGCACCGCTGCAGCTCACGCGGGTGGGTGAGGGAAATGGAAGTGTTCTCGATATCAGCGAGTGCCGAGAGGACCAAAAGGTGAAGTTTGCTACCCACTCTTTTGTGGATTCAGCTCTGTGCTGGTGGGACAACATTGTCCAAGCTGAGGGTAGTAGGGCCATTGGGAAAATGAAATGGCCTGAGCTGAGAAGATGGTGATTGAGGAATTTTGTCCTCATCGGGAAATGGATAAGTTGGAAAGGGAGAGTTTTACAGTTGGAGGCTGGAACCATGACACACCAGCAGTATACCACCAAGTTTAATGAAATGGCACGGCTTGTGCCTGATCAGGTGACGCCTCTGTCTCGGAAAATCAAGAGGTACATTCAGGGTTTACCGGTGGATGTTCGCGGCATATGATCGCCGCCCGGCCAAGCACGTTTAGGTCGGCGGTTGATTTGGCAGGGAGGCTGTATGATGAGCGGGAGGTGGTGGTGACTGAAGCAAGTAAGAAGGGTGGTGGTGATCGGAACTGGAACGGGAAACGGTTTGGTCGGGGTGATGCCCCGATGGGTAACAAAAAGGCACGGGTGGATGAACGCCGTGTGGTCACATCAAGTGCGGGGTCGAAAAGGTGTGGCAAGTGTGGAAGGGAGCACAGCGGGGAATGTAGGTTTGGGTCAAACTTGTGCTTCAAGTGTGGGAAGACAGGGCATATGGCGAAGGATTGCATGTCGAGCAAATGTTTTAACTGTGGGGAAACTGGTCATATGAGCAGAGATTGTAAGAAGTCGAGGACTGAGGGTTCAGGGGTGAAGAAGACGGGAAGTGATGGGCCGAGGGCGAGCGCCAGGGGTTCACCATGACACAGGAGGAGGCTAGGACGGACCCTGACGTTGTGTCCGGTACGTTTCTAGTGAACCAGACTTTAGCTTCTGTGTTATTTGATTCGGGTGCTAGTAAGAGTTTTATTTCTGCTGCTTTCTGTGCTAAGCTGCCTGTTAGTAGTAGACGTGTTGATGCGCCCTTTGATGTAGAAACTGCCATAGGTAAGTCTACCAGGATTTCTGAGATGATAGAGAATTGTGATGTGGAACTTGAGGGTCAAGTTTCCTGTTAGACCGTTTGTGATGACCTTGGGTGGTTTCGATTTGGTTCTTGGGATGGATTGGTTGGCGGACTTCGAGGCGAACATTGTGTGTCGCAAGAAGATGGTTCGGTTGACAGCGCCTGACGGAAGTTTGGTAACGGTTTATGGTGATCGGGTTACTACGATTCCGAAGGTGATCTCAATGGCGGTGGCGGGAAAGTGTATGAGGCGTGGATGTAGCGCCTACTTGGCTTATGTAAAGGATGTGGATACACCAACACCACAACTAGCTGATGTACCGGTTGTGTGGACTTTCCAGACGTGTTCCCAGAAGACTTATCAGGAGTGCCACCTGACAGAGAGATTGAATTTCAGATTGATCTGATACCGGGTGCCCAACCTGTTGCCAAGGCACCATATCGGTTGGCTCCAACCGAGATGAAAGAGTTGATGGAGCAGTTGCGAGAGCTGCTTGATAAGGGGTTCATTAGACCGAGTATCTCTCCTTGGGGTGCTCCGGTCTATTTGTAAAGAAGAAGGATGGTAGTATGAGGATGTGCATTGACTACCGCGAACTGAACAAGTTGACAGTGAAGAACCGCTACCCCTTACCGAGGATAGATGATTTGTTCGATCAGCTTCAGGGTGCTAGTTGGTTCTCGAGGATAGATCTTCGATCTGGTTATCATCAGTTGAAGGTGAAGGAGCAAGATATCCCTAAAACAGCTTTCCGTACGCGCTATGGTCATTACGAGTTTCTTGTCATGTCCTTTGGTTTGACCAACGCGCCAGCTGCTTTTATGGATCTGATGAACCGTGTGTGTCGGCCTATGTTGGATAAATCAGTGATTGTGTTTATTGATGATATCCTGATTTATTCAAAGAGCGAGATTGAGCATGCCGGTCACATTCGAGAGGTTCTAGAGACGTTGAGAAGGGAGAAATTGTATGCTAAATTCTCCAAGTGCGCATTTGGTTGCGCGAAGTTCAGTTTTGGGTCATGTGGTGAATCCTGACGGGATTATGGTTGACCCGGCGAAGGTGGAGGCGGTTATGCAATGGAAGTCACCAAAGACGCCATCCGAGATCCGTAGTTTCTTGGGCTTGGCGGGCTACTATAGAAGATTCATCCAAGACTTCTCTAAGATTGCTTCTCCACTAACTAAGTTGACCCGAAAGGATGTGAAGTTTGTATGGGGTCAAGCTCAAGAGAAGGCGTTCGAAGAGCTGAAGGCAAGACTGACTCAAGCTCCTGTTCTGTCATTACCCGATGGAAGTGAAGATCTAGTGGTTTATTCTGATGCTTCCTACTCAGGGTTGGGGTGTGTGTTAATGCAGAGAGGGAAGGTTATAGCCTATGCATCTCGACAGTTAAAGGTTCATGAGGTCAATTATCCTACTCATGACTTGGAGCTAGCAGCCGTGGTCTTTGCACTAAAGATTGGAGGCACTATCTCTACGGGACGAAGTGCACCATATTCACCGATCATAAAAGCTTGAAGTATTTCTTCGAGCAAAAGGATCTGAACATGAGGCAGAGGAGATGGTTGGAACTTATAAAGGATTATGATTGCGAGATCCATTACCATCCAGGCAAAGCTAATGTGGTGGCGGATGCCCTTAGCCGAAAGGAAAGGCCCGAACCGATTCGGGTGAAAGCTTATCAATTAATCATGACCTGATGTGATGAAGCAAGTTAAGGAGTTTCAAGATGAGGCATTGAAAGAAGATCACCTTAACTCGGAAAGAATGAGAGGTCTGGTTGGGGAATTGGGTGAAAACACACTCGGTGTTAGAACTCGATTCGGTCGTGTGTGGATTCCTCGTTTTGGGGATCTACGGGTGAAGATAATGGATGAAGCCCACAAGACTCGATACTCCATTCATCCTGGTGCCACGAAAATGTACCATGACATGAAGAAAGATTATTGGTGGCGGGTATGAAGCGTGACGTGGTGGAGTATGTGAGTAAGTGCCTTACTTGCTTACAGGTGAAGGCAGAGCATCAAAAGCCGTATGGGAAGATACAACCTTTGGATATACCGGAATGGAAATGGGAGCACATCACCATGGACTTCATTACGAAGCTGCCACGTACCCGAAAGGGTATGATGCCATATGGGTGATAGTTGATCGTCTGACGAAGAGCGCTCATTTTCTACCGATCCGCGAGACGTATTCATCTGAGAGGTTGGCTGATCTGTTCATCAAGGAAATTGTAGCTCGTCATGGTGTGCCGGTGTCTATTGTGTCTGATCGTGACACTCGGTTTACATCTAAATTTTGGAAGAAATTCCACGACGCTATGGGGACGAGGTTACATATTAGCACGGCTTATCATCCCCAGACTGATGGTCAGTCAGAAAGGACCATTCAGACACTGGAAGACATGCTCCGGGCATGTGTGATCGATTTTGGTGGAAGTTGGGATGACCACCTACCGTTAGCTGAATTCTCATACAACAACAGCTATCATGCCAGTATTGGTATGCCACCATATGAGATGCTATACGGTAGGAGATGCAGAACACCCGTTTGTTGGGGTGATATTGGTCAGAAGGAATTGGGGAGCGTCGAGGTAATCGAGGCTACGACAGAGAAGCTTGAAAAGATTAAAGCCTTCATGAAGGCAGCCAAGGATAGACAGAAGTCGTATGCCGGATAAGCGACGTAGGCCAATTGAGTTCCAGGTGGGTGACCGGGTTATGTTGAAGGTCTCACCTTGGAAGGGTATTATCAGATTCAGAAAGCGGGGCAAGTTGAGCCCAAGATATATAGGCCCTTTCCGAATCATTGCTCGAGTAGGGGAGGTGGCCTATAGATTGGAGTTGCCAGATGAGTTAAGTGGGATTCACCCGACATTCCATGTATCTCATCTGAGAAGTGTATAGCTGATGAAGACATGATTGTTCCATTGGAAGATATTGAAGTAGATGAACGGCTCAATTATGTGGAGCAACCAGTGGCAATCATCGATCGTAAAGAAAAGAGGCTAAGGAATAAAGTGGTTCCTCTTGTGCGTGTACAGTGGAAGCACAGGAAGGGATCCGAGTCAACGTGGGAGACTGAAGAAGAAATGAGACAGCATTATCCACGTTTGTTCGACGAATAACAGGTTTCGGGGACGAAACCTATTTAAGGGGGGTGGACTTGTAACACCCGGATATTTATTATTTTGAAGCGGTGAAGAAAGAAAAGAAAATAAAGTCCAAAAGTCGAGGGACCAAACCGCCAACGAAGAAAAGTTGGGAAATGTGGACATATGTAGGGAGAGGGCAGCCCACTCTCCCCACACTCACATTTCAGCTCACAAAGAGGAGAATAGAGAGAAAGAAGGGAAAAAGAGGAAAAAGTGTTGGTTCGGGTCGGTTCGGGTCGCCAAAATCGTCGTGAAGCAAGCCGAATCGAAGCTCTTGTGTTGTGCTCGTTTAGGTGAGTTCTAGGACCCTCTTTACTTGTTTTTGAACGATTTTGGGGCTGGAACACATCTGAAAACCTTTTCGCGTTTTTGGGTGAAAACCCGTATGTATGCGTGTATGTATATGTATGACGCGATGTGACTTGATTTCTTGCTTGGTTGTGCTTGAATGATGTTATGGTATGCATCCCTAAGGTTTAGGATGGTCGATTTAGGCTTAAAATGGGTTTAGATGAGTTTGGGGGCCGAAAACCCTCGGCTGCAGTCGGGTTGAACTGCATTCTGCATCAGTTAGGGCTAGGCGACCGACTGGAGGCCGAATGGAGGCCATACGGCCGATTAGGGTGCGATTGGGGTCCATTCGCACGATTGGGGTTCATTCGCACGATTGAAGGGCAGTCGCATGGGGGTCATGCGACTGAAGGTCCATTCGCACGACTGGATGTTCATTCGCATAGGTGTTCATCCGTATTAGTTCAATCGCATGATGTTCAGTCGCATGGAGGCCATGCGACTGAAGGGTGTCCATACGCCCGAATAGGGCTGTTGAACCCGAGGAAGGTGTAGATTGACTTCTGACTTTCGGGGGAAAGTGCAGATGTAAGTTTTGATGTAAAGGTTCCCATAAGAGTTTTTAAGATGACGATCGAGGTCTTAGAAAGCATGTTGGGCATGATGAGGGATGATGAGTTGATGATGTATGTGATGTATATGATGTTGCCATGTATGATGTGATGTTGATGCATGTTTATGTTCCTTATGATGTATAATATCTTCCTGTGGCTTTACTTGTTATGATGAATGAACGAAGTAGTATGTAACGTAAAGTGAAAGATAAAGGAAGAGGAACATGATGAACGAATGAACGTCTTGCACACATCGGATACGGGGTCCCTCTTGGTGATTGACCCAAATGTAACCTCTACCGCTCACCCCTAGTACTGTGGCATACGTTTAGCTGTCATTCGTTGACTTCGGCCCAGTAGCTAAGACTGACGGTTACTCCTAGTACCGCGGCATACGTTTAGCTGTCATTCGTTGACTTCGGCCCGGTAGCTACGACTAACCGGGGTGTAGCACATGGTATTGGTTCGGGATGATGTCCGATGCGCAAGTAAGGTAATGAAAGAAGGATGAACGAATGAGGAAGATAATAATGATATTATCTATGTGTACGTATGATGTGTGATCATGTAAAAGTAACGAACGGTTTTATATGAAAGTAAAGTATGTTTTATTTATAAAACTAGAACTCACTCAGCAACGCTGACTTTGATGTGTTTCCAGTTGGCAGGTAATGATTGCTGAGGATGGCACGGGCGACTACTCAGCTCTTTTGGGATGGCATTCTTTGATTAATGTTTTTGCATTGTAATGCGAACAAACAATTTTTGTAATGAATGTTGTATTAGTTTGCAAAAGCATTTACATGGAAATGAAAGTTGTTTTAGTTTTCCGCTGCGATTTATTAAATACAAATGTAATTATATGTTTTATGTGCGATGAGAACCCAGCTGTAAGCGTCCCGGGAACGGGGCCTTACATATATCATTCTTCAGCACGTAAATTCTGATATCAAAGAAGGACTCGTTAAATACTTTATCAAGCTTTGGACACAGAAAGTAAGGTGTCAGAATTGTTGGAACGTAGTTCACTTTATCCAACTTAACTTCTGATTCCACTTCTCCTGAGCTCTGTGATATAGGCTCTTGTTCTGCAAAGGAAACATGCCTCTTTTATTGTTGGGACGTTAGTAAAAGGGCGCTATTCCTGTGATGTGCCGGGATGCTCCGTGGTCTATAATCCACCGTGTTAGTATCATCACTATATCGAGCCCCCTGCGAATTACAAAGTAAAAGAATCAGGTTTAGGTTAGGAACCCAAGCTTGACTGTTGGGGTTCCCAGAGGCTATCACACATCATAACTCACCCTTGACCCTGAGAAGGTAGAGGGTAGCTCAGGGTCCTTCTTGTTATCAGTATAGACAACAAGGGTTGGATTTTTCGTCCATAAGCCGATTTGTGCAATGCCTGTTTATGATAAACAGTCGTGGGTTACAGGTTGGACTTTAGATTCACTAGCTCTTCTAGGTGGAGTAGAGAATTCCGCTTAGAAGACATAGGTCTAGAGTCAGAAGATCAATATTCTCCTAGGTGTCTGATAGAAATGACAGTCAGAAGCAATGTGTCCACATTATCACAAGTGTAGCATGACCTGCTATCAACTTTATGAGTAGACTTCTTTGTGGAGAAGTGGTGACACTCTAGTAAATCAAACAACTTTAGTTTTGGACTCTGGATGTTTGATGTTTTTCTTGTTATAACAAACTTATGATTTAACCGTTTTCCTTTTTGGTTAGCTGATTTTTGACTTGAGCATGTGAAAAGTAACATTTGAAGTCCTTTAGGTTCTAATTTGACTCTATTTGGCTTCCCACAGATTAGGTCTACTCCATTAAGGTAGATCTCAAAACGTTGTTTCCAGTGGGGAAAATCATCTAGAGTCAAGAGCTTTGGTGGTTTATTGTGATTCCCCACCTCACTCTCAAGCAGCAATAGATTCTGTATCCTTGAGTCTTTCCCAGCAGTAAAGGCTGACATCTGATCTTCCATGATGAATAAACTTATAATCTAATCAAACAAACTTTTACTGATGCGACTGAAGGATGCGACTGAGCTAATCGTGCGTATAAGCTCTGCGATTGGTTCAATCGTGCGAATGAACTGGGCGATTGGTTCAGTTGTGCGAATGAATCTGGTACGTATGAGCTATGCGAACGAACGGTTCAAGCGCCGACGAATGAAGGTGCGACTAGGTCCAATCGTGCGTATGGGCAGTGCGAATGGAGTCCAGTCGTACGAATGAGTCAGTCGTGCGATTGAAGCTGCTGTTTTGCGAAAATTTTCTAGGTTTGACGGGTTTCAGCCGTAAAAATTCGAAATTTCACAGGTTCTAATTGACTATGTCCGTAGAAAACCACACGTCGATGAGCAGGGAACTTCCAAGATCACTTTTGATGCCAAAGATTGCGTTTTTAGTGTAAAACCACAAACTTTATGCAATCTTGATTGAATCAACACGTAATCAGAACCTGGCTCTGATACCACTTGTTAGGACCTGGTATTCGATGAAATACCTAGAGATCACGTGTATACGGATCAAATAGTGTGGATCCTATTTGATTGGCGATCCAATCAGTGAGAACACACGGAAGAATCAATCAGGGATTGAAACTAACGTTAGAAATCGATAAGGAATCGATCTAATGTGTTCTATGAACTTGGAGAACGATTTGGAAGGTTTCTGGACGGCTAGGGTTAGTCTGGAATTATACTTGATCGAATCTCTCTGTTTTTTCACGAATTGAGTTGTATTTATAGGTTGGCACTCTTCAATCGTGCGACTGAACCATAGTTTGGTCAGTCGTGCGATTGAACCATGCGGTTGGTTCATTCGTGCGACCAAGTGTTCAGTCGTGCGATTGAGCCAATCTTGTGTTACAGTCGTACGATGATCCAGTCTCCTAGTCCAGTCGTGCGACTGAGTCAATCGTATGAGGTTCTTCATGCTTATGGTTCATTCGCATGAGCCATTCGCATGGAAACTTCATTAAGTTAAGTTTGAATGTTTTAGTTAATTAATATAATATTATATGTAATCATTCAAGTAATCATAACTCAATCAATTCATTTAGACTCATTAATGAACTATTAAACATTATACCAACAGACTATCAACATCAGTTCATTAATCATACCAAACAAGATCTATTACATCACATATCACGATCTAGGGACATACATGTACCAACAAAAACTGCAGGGGCTAATTGTGTAATTAACTAAAACCCAAAACTTTTTTTTTCTTCCTCTCATAATTCCGGTGGTGCTCACCGGCCACCTCCGGCCGACCTCCGGCGAGGCTTCAAAACTCGTTAATCCTTCGAATTAATTAACCCAAACCGTTACAATCGATTCGCGAAACTGATTCGAACATGATTATGAGCTTTAATTGGGTTCGAATGGTGGTTATGAGGTCGATTAGTGTCGAGTAACCATCGCCAATTTCAATCCAATCGTTAAACAATTGAACACTAATAATAACCCAATCGATTGAACTTAAACGATCATCTAACTATACCTAAACTGTTACAAGACTTCATTTTATCTGAAACACACACGAATACCTCGTTTGATTATCTCTATCACCGCGACCTGCAACCTATTCGAAGGCCCTTTTCCGAACTCTTTTAACTACAATTGGGAGAGGGCTTTCAATCATAAACACCTTCCGAAGCTTCACACAAAATTAAATTAGTTATTGTCAACATTCTCATACTAAATCAATTCGAGTGGGGGGTCGCGACTATAGCATAATCTTCCTCATCGTTCTCGATCAAAATCAGGTATCTAATTATAGATTTAGGTCTTTTAAGATTGGGGAGCAAAAGCCCCATGGTTTTATTGAATTAAAACATCGTTTGATACATCAATTTGACCGATTTTTTTTAGGGTCTTGGAGATTTGGGGGCATTTCATTAACTACGTTTAAAAGAAATTAGAATTGGGATATACCAAGGCTAAAAGCTCTGGTTCACTGGTTAACTTACCCCCTCTCAACTAAGAGGTCCAGGGTTCGAACGGGCAACCTCATTTTTAAAAAAAGGCTTTTAAGCCTTAGTTCAATGTAGAAAAATGTTATTTAATATAAAAATGAGATTTATAAACTTGAATATTTTAAAGGTCAATAAATAATTTCTGTAATTTTCTAAGTTAAATTAAATAAATATCTTTGTAATAAGACAATTTAAGAAAGGTTGTTTTGAATTATTTCTTAAAAGAATGGATTTTAAATAATAATTAATAAATTATTGTTGGTTTAAGCGTTTCTTTTCATTTAATATTGTTTAAATCATGAATATGTCAATAATTACTCGAATATTATATCTAAACCTTATTAATTATTAAAAATGATTTAATTTCTCATTCTCTATATTTTGACATATAAAGAATATATATATTTTTTAAATACTTATAAAATGGCCAAATCCACTTAAAACCCTAGCCCTCATAATTCGCTAAACTTATATTATTAAACTTAAACCTTGTAAAAATGTGTATATTTAGGTACCTATGAAGGACTACGTTGGAACGCTGCTTGCTATATTTTTATTAATCGTTATTCCATATTATTTCATCATGTGAGTATTTCTATACCCCTTTTTGTATTTTTACACTTTTGGGGTGAAACATGTTACATTATAAACTTTGCACTTGTAAACACGTTTGATTCTTGTAAAACTCATGGCATTTCCCTGTATGTTGTGGTTAGTTGGACTTGTAGCTACCATGTAATGTCGAATATATGTACAATCATAACTATTGCTAGCCTAGCGAAGTCATAGATCTATAGGCCAGACAAGCCTGCTTGGTTGATCCAAGTACACTTAGCTAATCGTATATATTTTTTAAACGTTTGAGACTTGTAAAATTTTGTCGAGGTTTGATTGTGCATTCTGTCTTACATCCCTAGTTTACTTTGTTCTCTAAATCACAACATGAATTGCCATCTTTTATAACTTATGTATTGCAAACTATGGAAATCTCCAATATTATTGTTGACTTTTATTTTTAACATGTTTCAGGAAATACTCAAGCTTGATCGCCACTTTTGAAGTTCTTCACACCTAGGAACGGACCTAGTTAAATAAATGAATAAGCTTGTTATGTTTTCTTTATTTGAGACTTATGTTTGTAATATTACCTTGAAACTTATGAATTATATTTTTGGATTTAATAAAGCGTTATGTGGCTTGTGAACGATCTTAACTCTCACTCCTCGACGATTCCGCCGTCAAGGTTGGGGTGTGACAGTAACCAAATCAAAGATCTCTCCTTGAAAACCAACTGGCACCTGAAGCTAATCGAACAAATCATTTATTCTCGGTAAGGGGTATCGGTTCTTCACTTTCAGCTTATTCAGCTCACGGTAGTCAACGCACATCCTTATACTACCGTCTTTCTTCTCACAAATAAGACCGGAGCACCCCAAGAGAGATACTCGGTCTAATGAACCTTTATCCAGCAGCTCCTGCAACTGCTCCATCAACTCCTTCATCTCAGTCGGAGCCAACCAATATGGTGCTTGGGAACAGGTTAGGAACCAGGTATCAGATCAATCTGGAACTCGATCTCTCTGTCAGGTGGCACTCCCGGTAAGTCTTCTGAGAACTCGTCGGAGAGTCACACAAAAACCGGTACATCAGACAGTGTGGTGTGGCATATCCATATCCTTTAGATAGGCCAAATAGGCACTACATCCACACCTCATACACTTTCCCGCCACCGCCATTGAGATCACTTCGAGATCGTTGTGACCGATCTCCATAAACAGTTACCAAACTCCGTCAGGCGCTATCAAACGAATCATCTTCTTGCGACACATAATGTTCGCCTTGAAGTCCGCCAACCAATCCATCCCAAGAACCAAATCGAAACTACCTAAGGTTATCACAAACGGTCTAACAGGAAACTTATGACCCTCAAGTTCCACATCACTGTCTTCTATCATTTCAGAAATCCTGGTAGATTACCTATGAAGGTTTCTACACCAAAGGGCGCATCAAACATCTACTACTAACAGACAACTTAGCACAGGAAAGCAGCAGAAATAAAACTTTTACCGGCACCTGAATCAAATAACACAAAAGCTAAAGTTTGGTTCACTAGAAACGTACGGACATAACATCAGGGTCCGTCCTAGCTTCCTCCTGTGTCATAGTGAATGCCCTGGTGCTCGACCTCGGCCCTTCACCTCCTATTTTCTTCGCCCCGGAAAACTCTCCGCCCTCGGCTTCTTACAATCCTTGCTCATGTGACCCTCTCATCATAGTTATAGCACCAGACCGTACGATAGTCCTTTGCCATGTGCCCCGCATTCATACATTTAAAGCACAAGTTCGACCCAAACTACATTCCCTATTATGCTCCCTTCCACACTTTCATACCTTTTCAACCCACAGTCGATGTGACCGCACGACGGTCATCCACCCTGCCTTCTTGATACCGTCGAGGCATCACCCCAACCAAACCTCTTCCCCTGCTAGTTTCGATCACCTCCACTCTTCCTGCCACCTTCAACCACCACCACCACAGCCCTCTCATCATATAATCTCCCTGCTAAATCCACCGCCGACCTAAACATGCTCGATCGGGCGGCAATCATGTTCCTGATGAACTTCTTCCATAACAGCCTCCTTTACTGAGGCTCTCAGATTGGTGCTCTCGTCGCCACCCTCCAGATGAGGGGTCTCTGGTTCTTCATGAACCACCTTCTCAACTCTGGGTCTCCCTCTCTTGGGTCGTGGTTCAACACCATGACCTCCACCACGATAGGCTTTTGAAGATCTACGCCAGCCATACACACGCACACTGAAAGATTCAAACACCTACACGGTCATTCAAGGAACAGCTCAGTTTATGTCAAGTATAGTAAGTCCCTAATTACAGTGGCCAGTTGTGATTAGCCACTTACTTTACTCTTCATACCCCGAACATCACCTATCCTGACTACATCAGTATTTAAATCCACAAACAACACATAACACATCACATGCGCACATAATACAGGTTAACTTTACAAAAATACCTGAAGGCACGCAGCTACTCAGATTGGCATCCATTCCCTTCTCGTCCCATTCTCAGTTTAAGTTAAGGATATTTTGAAAATTTATCCATTTCACTTAAACTTTGGCTCTGATACCAACTTGTAAGGCCCCGATCCCGAACGCTTACAGCTGGTAAATCATTGCACATAAAAACAAAACTTACATTTAGTCATTCATAAAACGTGGTAGCGGAAACATAAAAATAACTTTTCATATCATTACACATGCTTTTGCAAGTTAATACAAGCGTTCATTCTAAAATCATTCGTTCGCATTACATTGCGAAAACATTAACAAAAGAATCCATCCAAAAGAGTTGAGTAGCCACCTCGTGCCATCCTCAGCAATCATTACCTGCCAACTGGAAACACATCAAAGTCAATGTTGCTGAGTGAGTTCTAGTTTTATTAATAAAACATACTTTTCTTTCGTTTAAAACCTTTCTTTACGTTCATGTGATCATACAACATATGTACACATAGATAAATCATTATATCTTCATCGTTCATTAACTTCCGTTCATTCATTCATCTTACTTCATTCATTTGTGCATCATTACATCTTTTCCTTCGTCATCACATGAACTTTACCCTTCATTCTCGTGGTACTGGACCTAAGCCTATAAAAGGCCTTCATCGGTGGTGCTCGGCACCAAATGGTCACAGTACCTAAGGTAAAGTTCAGGTATCCATTGTCATATGCTATGCCCTTCATTCTCGTGGTACTGGACCTAAGCCTATAAAAGACCTTCATCGGCGGTGCTCGGCACCAAATGGTCACAGTACCTAAGGCACTCAAAAATGGTTCATACGTATGGTAAATCACAAAGAAAGACCCCGATATGCATCCTCCCGTGGTAGCGAACCCATACACCATTGGGCTAACACCTTAATGGTGTGTCCCGACATATAGTGCTTGCAAGACTTTCATTACTTCATTGTTCATTAATGCATGCATTATAACTTCATGTTCCTCTTTCATTATCTTTCACTTTACGTTACATAATACTTCATTTCATTCATTAACATTCAACGTAAAGCCATAGAAAAGATAAACATACATCATGATACGGAACATAACATACACAGTCATCAACACCATACAGAGCAACATCAGACATACATAACATGCATAATAATCATGCAACATCATCATCATGCCCAACATGCTCTCTAAGGCCTCAACTGTCATCTTACATGCTCTTACGGGAACCTTTACGTCAAAACTTACATCTGTACCTTCCCCCGAAATTCAGAAGTTAAAATACGTTTCTCCTCGGGTGCAACAGCCCTTTTCGGGCGTATGGACACCCTTCAGTCGCATGGCCTCCATGCGACTTAACATCATGCGAATAAACCAATGCAGATGAACACTCATGCGAATGAACACCCAATCGTACGAATGGATTAATGCGAATGGACCTCGTGTGAATGGAACTAATGCGGATGAGCACTTATGCGACTGGCCCTCAATCGCATGACTCCCCTGCGAATGGACCCAATCGCACCTCATTCGACCATATGGCCTTCATCCGGTCGCCTAGCCCTAGCTGATGCAGAATGCAGTTCATCCCGAACCCAATCCGCATTTTGACCTCCAAGCTCATCCAAATCATTCTATGCCCAAATCAACCATCCTAAACCTTAGGGATGCATACCACAACACCATTCAAGCACACACATGCTCGCAAGCAGGCTCAAATGAATCATACACACACATACCATACGCATACGGGTCACATACATACACACTCAAAAACCCGATTTTGAAATGTGTTCTAGCCCTAAATCATTCAAAAACGTTTAAGGAGGGGTCCTAGAACTCACACAAACGA
Source organism: Flaveria trinervia (assembly GCA_025506515.1). Lineage (NCBI taxonomy): Eukaryota > Viridiplantae > Streptophyta > Magnoliopsida > Asterales > Asteraceae > Flaveria > Flaveria trinervia. The sequence goes on from JACCIX010000386.1 coordinate 60,480, forward strand.
CCACAACGAAGAGAGCTTCGATTGACTCGCTTCTCAATGATTTGGCTCACTCGACCCACCCGAACCAACTTTTTTCTTTTTTCTCTTCTTTCTCGCTTCTCCTCTTTCTTTGGCTGAAAATGTGGGTGTGGGGAAAGGGTAATGGCTTTCCTCTCTTTATATACCCTCACTTACCCAACTTTCTCTCGTTGGCAAATTTGGTCCCTCGACTTCGAACTTTATTTCTTTTTCTTCCTTCGTGGCTTCAAAATAAATAAATAACCAGGTGTTATATTCGGCTGGTGGGTGTAGATTGTGATGGGTTGTGATGTGGCTTGTATGATTGTGCGTGATGGTATTGTATGATGCCTATGTGGTGATGTGATTGTGTATGTTTATTCTATTGTATGTTTGTCTTCATGTGGCTTGTTACGATGTTGAATGTATATATATTATAGATATTTTATAATGTTAATGGAATGAATAAAAAAGGTTAAAATGAATGAATGATATGTAAATGTAAAGTGGAAGAATGAAAAGTGGAACTGAGAATAATGCTTGAATGAATGAGAGAAGAGGCTTGCAAGAGAAGAAGGAGGTTCACGACTCCTTGAGAGTTGTTAGCTTAACTGTATGTGTATTTACAGCGTGCGATCTTGGCTAACTCATAAGGGACTATACACACAGTAGGAGTTCAGTCTTGGTGGCTGCTCCAATACGTGCGATGTGGTATTCACTGTGTGCTATGTAACGTGCGATTTGGCTACCTCATGTGGGTTCATAACACAATAGGGGGGTTCAGTTTTGGTAATTGCCCCGATACGTGCGATGTGTGTATTTACAGTGTGTTATATAGCGTGTGATTTTGGCTAACCATGAGATGGCGTGCGATTTTGGCTAAACCCTAAGAGTTCTCACACACACAGGGGGAGTCTGTCCTAGTGACCACTCCATTGGTGCGATTTGTGCGATATGTACGATGGATACGAAGATATGAAGGTGCGATAAGTGTGAAATGTGCGATAAGTGTGAAATGAACGAATGTAAGAAAAGAAGTTATGAACGAATAAGTAAGAATGTATGAATGAATGGAAGATAATAATGATATATCTATGTGTACGTATTTTGTGTGATCGCGTACGAAAGTAAAGAACGGTTATAACGAAAGAAAAGTATGTTTATTATAAAACTAACTCACTCAGCAACGCTGACTTTTATGTGTTTCCAATTGGCAGGTAATGTTGTTGTGGATGACACGGGGCGGTACTTAGCTCTTTGGACGGCATTCTTTGATTAATGTTTTTGCATTGTAATGCGAACGAATGATATTTTGAAATGAACGATTGTATTAACTTGCAAAAGCATTTGTAATGATATGAAAAGTTATTTCTAAGTTTCCGCTGCGATGTTTTATGAATGTTAAAAGCAAAGTTATATGTTTTATGTGCGATGATCGACCAGCTGTTAGCGTCCCGGAAACGTGACCTTACACTAAATATAAAAATTTTACTGATTTAGGGAGAAACGTCTTCTCATTATAAAGAATTTTATCAACAAATTACTTTGAATGAAAATTAATGTATTTATATTTAAGTTTATATTTGTAATTTTCTTGTATTATAATGATAGTTTTGTTGCTACATAAGTAACAATTGTCTAGAGTAGAACAAAAACATTTTCTAAATAAATCAACTAAAATTAGAATTAATAAAATGATAATTGTTATCAATAATATATTTGGACCACCAATCCATGTGTGGATCAATCACGTTTACTAAAAGCATGATGCTTTTCTTTTTGTTTTCAAACTCGGTCACTTTCTGTTAAAAGTCGAGCCTCACGATAACATTACCTCCTGTCATGATCGATACACCACCGTCGGCAGCCTTCAACATCATGCACCATCGTCAACGTCCTTCTACATCGATGCCCCACTATCTCCGACCATCAACATCGAAGTAAACATGGTTTTCTTTGCGTTATGTTGATCTTTAGTTCAAGTTCTGGCGTACCTTTGCTAGATGTGTGAGCTTGGTTGGTTTTTGATTTATGGATTTCGTGGTATTGTCAAAGATTAAATTGTTACGAAGCCTATTTCATGGGATGGTAGAGTGGTAATTTAGTTTTGTATTGATAATTGCAGTAAGTTTACGGGACAACAAAATAAAAGAAAGCTTGGTGGGTTTAGTTAATCATATGTGTTGATGTTCCCCATTCACCTTTCATTGTTTATAGCGATTTCATGAATTTTTCCATGTGAGTGCTTGTACCTTTGTTGATTCCAGGTTCATTTTCAATTAATGTCTTTATTATTATTAGTGAGCTAAGCAGTTATGAGTTAGAATTTGAAAGGTGACTTAATGCCGAAGCCTCGAAAGCGAATAAAACCATACTATTCTGACTATAACTCATTATAGTTTTCACATTTATCAAGATATAAATTATATTTTGTTTGTTTTCTTAACATCAATTTGATTTCAAACTAACAAGAAGATAAAAACAAATAACATACACCAATTTATCGGCGAGTATAACTTTTGTTAATTATAGTTACAAAATATTTGGTATAGTTTTCATAATTGTTGTGTGTTATATACAAAATAAATATTTATAGTCTAGACCTTCTATAGTTTTCTTAACGCAGATGGTTTAGTTTCTCATGGATGAATTTTTACTACTAGAAAATATACATTTAATAACACGCAATACAAAGGATGTATATGACATGAAAAAACGTGTCAATAAAGCTCATATTATAAAATGATAATGACACACATTTGGGTGTCATATGTTTATGACATATTCTTGACACACGTTTATGACAAGCAATATGTGTCAAGAATTTTTCTATCATAAATAAAAAATGACATGTATTTGTGTGTCGTAAATACGTGTAATTGTTTTAAAAATATTACACACAATCATTTTAAACATGCAATTACCTATTTATGTGTCTATCATAGCTATTTTATAATATAATACAAAATAAACTACATATATTGCAAGACAACATTGTTTTATACAATATTTTATAATACATAAATAACATTTCAAAGTCAAAATATTCTATTCCAAGTTATACACAAAATGTCAATGAAAATTAAGTTTATCACAAAAGTTGATCATTTTCGCAGATTTCATCAATATCAACATTTGCGTACTTATCTTTCCTTCCGGCATCCTGAAAATTAAGAAAAAAACCATATAAAATTGATATTTAGCACATTCATTTAAACATGATTTCTATTTTATGTAGCACTTGTAAGTATAGAATTAGACTTTAACAAATTCAATTAGCATGACACATTGCAGGATCGGTTAAGGGTCATTTAACACTTTGTTTTTCTCTCTAACTCACTTGAACAACACTCGGATGAAGATAGAGTCAATAAGAGTTTATCACAATATAGTAAGTAATACAAAACACAGAAAGTAATTTTCAAGGTACTTGCATATATTGCTTCTCAACTCAAATATTACAAGACTCTTACAAGCTTATCTTTTCAAGTTACTATGAGAAACTATATATAATACTACCTACAGCCGGATATACTTTGATACCAGCTGGGATCCTATAACTAAAGCCTATACTACAAGACTATAGTTTAAGGTATTTCGGATAAAGTCTTATATGAGATTTGATAGTCAGGACATGTCATTGACTTACCTTTTGTCAACAACTAAAGTTAGTAACATGTACTATCATAAAAAGGTAAACAGTGGAATAAAGTATGGTCAACTGCATGGCTCTTTGAGAAAACGCCATGCAGTATCAAAGGTCTGCAGCGGAGTGTTAGAGACCATACTTATGTCCACTGGTTCATAGCAGTGTCTTCCGAAGGTTAAATGGCTTCAGAAGAACAAGTACTTCCGAATCCACTTATACTTCAGAAGAGGCTGCTTCTTCTAAGGCTTGGGAACCTCTTCTTTTCTTCATACTTCGGAAGTAGTCTTTTGATTGCTCTCCTAAGACTTAACCTTCGGAAGCAAGCTCTTGACTTCGGAAGTAGTGTTCTGTCTTCGGAAGCTGATCTTTCACTTTATCTTCGGAAGAACTCTACAACCTTTGGAAGTTCCATGCTAAGCTTTGGAAGCCTTTGCATGTAGAACCAAAATTATCTAAGTGATTTGGTTTTGATTGCACCAGCCTTCGTCTTGATCTAACAAACTCCCCCTAGGCTGATGCTACCAAAACCTCACTTGTTTCTACTTCTCAAAACTTTCAGCACCAAGGATAGTAGATATTTATCTGTTTCCTTGTTCTTCCCTGATATGGTGCTGAGAAGTT
>JACCIX010000289.1:0-64262 GCA_025506515.1 Flaveria trinervia
TGTTTCAACGTCTGAAAGGATATACCATGTCAACGGTCGTTTAAAAACTACTGATGACTAACACCACATCCTTCAGTCGTTTCCTCACCCGTACCCTATAAATACCCTTAACCTGAGCTCTCCATGCTTCATCTTCTTCAAACCTAACGTTCCTCTCCAAAACTTCCATGGCATCTATGCAAATTAAACCGCGACACAACTGTGTTGCCTACCTCACAAAATCGCCGCTCTGGACTAAGTTCGATACTGCTATCGATCTTATGGTTCAGTCCCAATACAACAAGGCATTCCTTCTGAACCCCGTTTTACATGCCGAATCCTTGAACCAATTTTGGATGAACGTTACTGTTACAACTGAGGAGAGCAACACACGATCCCTCCGGTCAGTAGTCAACAACAAAGAAGTAGTGATTACTCCTGCAACAATCCGTAAAATTCTTCAACTGAGTGATGCTACCTCTCCTGCTGGATATCCGAAGGGCACCATCGATCTATCATTTGCTCAGCATGGATATCAAGGTGATCTCAGTGCCACCACCATCATGAAGAAACACTTTAATGACGCTGAGCGCCTGATTTTTCATATGGTCAATGTATGTTTGCCCCTAAGACATCGTCTTGGGATCAAATGTCCACCAAATGGCAGCAGGTAATGTATTCTATCCTTGAGCAACAACCACTGAATTTTTCAGAATTAATATTTTCAGAGCTCAAAGATATGGCTCAAAACTAACTGCCAACCGTTGGATACTCTATCCACGGTTCATAATGGCCATTATTATAGACCAGCTTAATGCTGAGGGACTTGTTGGCTTGGGAGTCCCTGCTACGGCTGTTCTGCCAGAAGTATACTACCGGCACAACTCTGACCGGACACTCAAACTGGCTGCCAAGCTGCGAAAACCCACGCAGCTGGAACCCACAGGCACCACCTCCAAATCCAATGTCCCCACCAAACCACCAAAAAGAAACCCAAAATGGCTACTCAGGGAATTGAGTCCCCTGAGGATGCTCCTGCACCACAAACGCAGGATATATCCACTAGTCCGAACCCCCTAGTGGATACAATGACTCTTCCAGCCACAGCCGCTCAGGCTTCCTCTCAACAGGAGCCTGCAGCAACCCAAGGGGCACCTACTTATCTGGGATCTTACTCACTTGAGGAGATTGCCATTGAAGAGCACCATCCACCCCAGGTGCACACTGCTTCTACCCCTTACCCCAAACACCGCCCCTCACAGCCCAACTTTAATAGTTGCACAAGTGCTGACTCAATTGCACTCCTCACCCCCTCCCCAGAAACCACTTACTACTGGGAATTCCTCTACAATTGAGGGGGAGGAACACAGTGCACCTGAGAACCCACAGCACAGGGGTTTCCCCATTCTATCTCCTGGTGTAGACAAGGAGCTTAGAATATCTAGTGAGGCTGCCACCTCCTCTGACTCAGCACATGACCAGAGTGAGGCTGGTAACATTGCTAAGACCTCCCTAGAGGCAACAGCTGATGATGGACATTGTCCTGAGGCTGGAAGTCCCCAGTACCAGCACAAGGGGCACATGCACCAACTGGTCTACACCCAGTGCATGTAAATCCTGCTCTAAGCGGAGGTCAGGTGATTCAGTATCAACTGATGATGACCTGAGCTTCTTCTATGATGTAGTTGCTCAAAATACCATTCTAGAGGATGAGGTTAGCAGACTCAAGAGCTGCTGGCCAAGATGTCTCAAGATGCAAGTCCATCTGCCACCATCATACACCCACAGATGGCACCTTCCCTTGAAGGTTTCCCAAACACTGAGCCACCCCAAAATCAACCACCTGCCTCTGCTTCAGGCCCTACTTCTCAGGAACAGAACCCTCCTGAGCAAATAGGTGCTGTACTCCCAAATTCCCTCCCTCTCATCACCCCCATAATCACTGATATAGTGATCAAGCCCTTGATGAGAGGCTTTCCTCCACATTACAGCCCCTGGTTGATGCTGCTGTGTCCAAACGACTCTTTCTGCGGTACCAACCCCTTCCTCCAATGCAACCAAAAAGGGGGAGAGTCCTGAGTGAAAGAAGGAAGAGGAAAGATCTGAGGAAAGGAAGAGAAGCAAGTCCAAGAGGAGGAAAAAGAAAAGCAACCTCTGCTCACGTACAAGCGAAAGAGAAGTGCTGATGATCACACTGCTGAAGACAATCCTTGGAGGAGCTGGTCAAAGAAGCTGACACCACACACAGCCGCTCCATGGATAAAATAATTGAACAACTCTTCAGGCAGGGGTTTGACACAGCCACACTGGATAGTGAGATCAGAAGGTTAGAAGTACAAGAGATACAAACCCGATGGGCAGGGTATGATGCTCTTGAGAAGAGGTTGGAAATAATGATCCGCTTTATTGCAAAATACTTGGGAAGATCATTAATGGAGATCCGCGCATGGTCCAGGGACAGCATTCTGGCTATAGCCACCAGAATCTGTCTGTCTGAGCAATTCAACAAAGGGATTATTGTGGAAGCCCTTGATGAGGCTGGGGTGGCAAAAGGTTAGAGATGGCTAAACTCACAAAGGCGAAATTAACTACAAGGATGCTAGATCAACCTTCCCTTCCACCCACTCAAACAGCTCCTATCCCTCAAATCTCCCAACCAACCTCTAAGCCAAAATCCAACATCCTCTTTCGTCAAAACCAATCCCTTTACCAACCCAACCATCATCCAGTGATGTACCCCGAAGGAGGAAGGGTGCTGAGGATGGAAGAAGAAGAAGAAGAAGAGGATGAAGATGATTGTCTGCCACTCTCTGCTGTTCTGAAGCTACCAAAACCCCGAGTCAATCCATGATCACACCTGACTCTCAAGGGAAATGGTCAGAGTCAAGATAGAAGAAGAAGAACAGCAGAAACAGCACGATGAGCAACTGTTGAAGATGGTTGACAAGGAATTTCCTCAGTCATCATCTATTCAAGCCATGAAAGGGCATGCTCAAAGGCTGTACACTCTCAGGCACACCTTTCAGTATCAGAAGGAGAGAGTGAGAGTATGGCCAGACCCCAGGTGAGTTCTAGAATCCATAAAAACTATCCCCACAGATACAACGGCCAAGTACGAAAAACAATAGAATCTACCATCATGTTGGCCGTTGTAGTCTCACCTTGGGAAATCATTGATGAATTCAAGAAAGCTCACCAAGCAAGAAGACACCTCAAGCCTTACTAGAAAACAAGATGATTAAGAAGGGGTGTTATATAAAAAGCTTGAAGACATCCAAAAGAATGAGCTCCAGTTACTCCTTGAAGGCAACCATCCTGATGAATTTGTATATAGGGAGGTAACTACGGTGGAGCTGAAAAATGGCAGGACCATGAAGTACTTATCAGAGTACTATGGTCCAGAGTTCTTCTTCGAAGGAGGAGCTGAAGAACTCTCTCAAGAGGAACAAATTGTTCTCCTTGAGGCCTATGTTCGTGAGTCATACAGACTCATTATGGGGAAGTAAATCTCATGAATGGGATAACAACTCTGTGTCCAGTTCCCCAAAACAGAGTTCCCATTCATACTCTGCCAAACAAATATTTGAGATTTCTTCCCAGGCCGGAGCGTATATGGTCATCTTCTCTACTGATCAAGAAGGAAAAAGACCAACATTTTTGCCATCAATAAGTGGGAGTATAAATAAGTTAGAGGTTTTGGCTGCATTGGTTCAGGGGGAGTTTGTTGGACCAAAAGAACCAATGAGCCAAGATCAGAAAACCTCTAAGTCCCACACGATATCACAACAACTGCTGAAAGCCTCATCAGTAGTTTGACAAGTGCTGAAGACTTCAACAGCTGAAGATCAAGTGCTGAAGACCTTAACAGCTGAAGAACCAAAGTGCTGAAGTACAACAGCTGAAGAACACAAGTGCTGAAGCTGAAGAATCAAAGTACTGAAGTACAACAGCTGAAGAACACAAGTGCTGAAGCTGAAAGACCAAAGTACTGAAGTACAACAGCTGAAGAGTTCACAAGTGCTGAAGATCAACAACTGATGTACAAAGTCTGAAGACAAAGACTGAAGACATCAGCTGAATATCTACTGAAGTCATCAGCTGATGAAGCACCTGAAGGTCAAAATCTGAAGATCAAGTACTGAAGCCTCAGTAGTTTGTCACAACTGCTGAAGAGTACTTCTTCAGTAGTTGTGATATCAGTAGTTTTATTTTCTATGTTTCAGTAGTTTTGTAAAACGACTGAAGAGCTTGTTCTTCAGTCGTTGTAGTTTCAGTAGTTTTATATTTTGTACTTAACTTGCTGATATGTTCTCAGTAGTTTTGAACATTTCAGTAGTTTGTTAAGATTTAGTTATTTCTGTATTGGATCTGCCAGTTGTCACTTTCCGTGATAACAGCAGTGACTGTTGCACTCTATATAAGGAGTGACAACCTATTGTAATCATTGAATGAAATGAGGAATTGAATGGAATGAATGATTGATTCGATTAGAAATATCCTCATCTATAAACATTCCTAGAAATCAGAAATACATATTCTCTCCCTATAACTGTAGGCGATCTTAATGCTCACATATATCGTTAGCTTGCTACAATTGGTCTAATTCGTGGTTGTATTCCGCTGCTTTATATTCTGATACATCAAACTTGTGATCACTGATCATGTCAAGAGCTTAGGGTGTTTAGAGCATAGTGAGTTTACAGCTTAGTGATTTTATAACTTAGTGTGTTTATAGCTAAGTGAGTTTAGAGCTTTGTGTGTTTAGAGTTTTGTGAGTTTAGAGGTTAGGGAGTTTAGAGCTTAGGGAGTTTAGAAATTAGGGATTTTAGACCTTAGGGAGTTTAGAGATTAGAGAGTTTAGAGCTTAGTGAATTTAGAGCTTAGAGAGTTCAGAGCTTAGAGAGTTTAGAGCTTAGAGAGTTCTGAGCATAGAGAGTTTAGAGCTTAGAGAGTTTAAAGCTTGGGGAGTTTATAGCTTATTAAGTTTAGAGCTTAGGGAGTTTAGAACTTAGGGAGTTTGGAGCTTAGGGAGTTTAGAGGTTAGGGAGTTTAGAGCTTAGGGAGTTTAGTGCTTAGGAAGTTTAGAGCATTGGGAGTTTAGAGCATAGGGAGTTTAGAGCTTAGAGTGTTTAGAGCTTAGGGAGTTTAGAGCTTAGGGAGTTTAGAGCTTGGGGAGTTTAGAGCTTAGGGATTTTAGAGCTTAGGGAGTTTTGAGCTTGGGGAGTTTAGCGCTTAGGGAGTTTAGAGCATAAGGAGTATAGAGCATAGGAAGTTTAGAGCTTAGAGAGTTTCAACTTAAGTAGTTTAGTGCTTAAGGAGTTTAGAGCTTAGGGAGTTTAGAGCTTAGGGAGTTTAGAGATTAGGGAGATTAGAGCTTAGGGTGTTAGAGCATAGTGAGTTTGGAGCTTAGTGAGTTTAGTGATTAGTTTGTTTAGAGCTTAGTGAGTTTGGAGGTTAGGGAGTTTAGAGCTTAGGGATTTTAGAGCTTAGGGAGTTTAGAGCTTGGGGAGTTTAGAGCATAGGGAGTTTAGAGCTTTATGTTTTTAGAGCTTTGTGAGTTTAGAGGTTTGGGAGTTTAGAGCTTAGGGAGTTTAGAAATTAAGGAGTTTAGAGCTTAGGGAGTTTAGAGCTCAGAGAGTTTAGAGCTTAGAGAATTTAGAGCTTAGAGAGTTTAGAGCTTAGAGAGTTTAGAGCTTAGAGAGTTTAGAGCGTAGAGAGTTTAGAGCTTAGAGAATTTAAAGCTTGGGGAGTTTAGAGCTTCTCAAGTTTAGAGCTTATCAAGTTTAGAGCTTATCGAGTTTAGAGATTGTCGAGTTTAGAGCTTAGCGAGTTTAGACCTTAGGGAGTTTAGAGGTTAGAGAGTTTAGAGCTTAGAGAGTTTAGAGCTTAGTGAGTTTAGAGCTTTGTGTGTTTAGAGCTTTGTGAGTTTAGAGGTTAGGGAGTTTAGAGCTTAGGGAGTTTAGAAATTAGGGAGTTTAGAGCTTAGGAAGTTTAGAGCTTAGAGAGTTTAGAGCTTAGAGAATTTAGAGCTTAGTGTGTTTAGAGCTTAATGAGTTTAGAGCTTTGTGTGTTTAGAGCTTTGTGAGTTTAGAGGTTAGGGAGTATGGAGCTTAGGGATTTTGGAGCTTACGTAGTTTAGAACTTAGGGTGTTTAGAGCATAGGGATTTTAAAGCTTAGGGAGTTTAGAGCTTAGGGAGTTTAGAGCATAGGGTGTTAAGAGCTTAGGGAGTTTAGAGCTTGGGAAGTTTAGAGCTTAGGGAGTTTAGAGCTTAAGGAGTTTAGAGCTTAGGGAGTTTAGAGCTTAGGGAGTGTAGAGCATAGGGAGTTTAGAGGTTAGGGAGTTTAGAGCTAAGGGAGTTTAGAATTTAGGGAGGTTATTAGGGAGTTTAGAGCATAGGGAGTGTAGAGCTTAGGGAGTTTAGAGCTTAGGGTGTTTAGAGCATAGTGAGTTTAGAGCTTAGTGATTTTATAGCTTAATGAGCAACTGTATGCTAAATTCTCAAAGTTTGACTTTTGGATAAGAGAGGTAGAATTCCTAGGTCATATTGTTAATGAGAAAGGAATACACGTTGATCCTGCCAAAATTGAGGCGATAAAGAATTGGACTACACCAAAAACACCAAGCGAGATAAGGCAATTTCTAGATTAGCAGGATATTACCGCCGATTCATAGAAGGATTTTCTAAGATCGCACAACCTCTCACAGCCTTGACTCACAAAGTAACGACATACAAATGGGCTGAGAGTCAAGAATCAGCTTTCCAATTATTAAAACAAAAACTCTGTACTGCCCCGATATTAGCATTACCCGAGGGAACAGATGACTTTGTGGTGTATTGCGATGCATCCATTCAAGGATTGGGTTGTGTCATGATGCAACAAGACAAGGTGATAGCTTACGCCTCGAGACAACTAAAGGTTCATGAGAAGAACTATACTACCCATGACTTAGAATTGGGTGCAGTAGTTTTTGCCTTAAAATCTGGAGACATTATTTGTACGGTACCAAGTGCACTATCTACACCGATCACAAGAGTCTTCAACATATCTTTGAGCAAAAAGAGTTGAATATGAGGCAGCGACATTGGGTGGAACTATTAAATGATTATGATTGCGCAATTAAGTATCATCCGAGAAAGGCGAACGTAGTTGCCGATGCTTTAAGCAGGAAGGAAACAGCTAAACCCCGATGGGTGCGAGCTTTACAGCTTACTATCAGTACCCAACTGCCCGAACAAGTTAAGAAGGCACAAATGGAAGCTTTAAAGGTGGAAAATATTGGTTCTGAAATGTTAAGGGGAATGGATAAGCAGCTAGTGATGAAAGAGGATGGAATTCGGTATTTCATGGATAGACTTTGGGTGCCTGTTCATGGAAATCTGAGAGATCTAGTTATGAGCGAGGCACACAAATCTAAGTATTCTATACATCCTGGATCCGACAAGATGTATCATGACCTAAAGGCTCACTATTGGTGGCCTAACATGAAAGCAGATGTAGCTACGTATGTGAGCAAGTGTTTGACCTGCTCGAAGGTAAAAGTGGAATATCAAAACCATCCGGACTATTACAACAACCCGAGATTCCAATGTGGAAATGGGAACAAATCTCCATGGATTTTATTACTAAGCTACCCCGGACTAGTACTGGTTGTGACACGATATGGGTTATTGTGGATCGATTGAAAAAGTCTGCTCATTTCCTTGCAATAAAGGAAACCGACAAGATGGAGAAGTTAACTCGCCTGTACCTCAAGGAGATCGTTTCGAGACACGGGGTACCGATCTCAATTATCTCCGACCATGACCCTCGTTTCACGTCACATTTCTGGCAATCATTGCAGAAATCCTTGGGTACACGTTTGGATATGAGTACTGTATATCATCCACAGACGGATGGTCAGAGTGAGCGTACTATACAGACGTTGGAGGATATGCTACGTGCTTGTGTGATTGACTTCGGGAATAACTGGGAAATTCACCTGCCATTGGTGGGGTTTTCTTATAACAACAGTTATCACACCAGTATTCAGGTAGCACCTTTCGAGGCGTTGTATGGGAGAAAATGTCGATCACCGGTTTGTGCTGGGCAGAATTGGTGATAGTCAGATAACAGGTCCCGAGTTAATTCATGAGACGACTGAGAAAATTATACAGATACGGAACTGTATGGCTGCAGCGTGAGACAGGCAAAAGGGTTATGCTGACAGAGATGGAAACCTTTAGAGTTTCAGGTTGGTGACAAGGTTTTGTTAAAAGTCTCACCATGGAAAGGCGTAGTTCGGTTTGGTAAACGAGGGAAACTAAATCCGAGGTACGTTGGACCATTTGAGATAGTGGAAAGAGTAGGTCCAGTAGCCTATCGATTAGCTCTACCTGATTCGCTAAGTGGAATTCATGATGTTTTCATGTGTCAAACTTGAAGAAGTGCATAACTGATGAAACGACGGTCGTACCACTAGAAGAAATTCAAGTGGATGAACAATTGCGTTTTATTGAGGAACCAGTGGAGGTGATGGACCGTGAGGTGAAAACACTTAAGCAGAGCAAGATACCTATTGTTAAAATCCGTTGGAATTCGCGACGTGGACCGGAATTCACATGGGAAGGGAAGATCAAATGAAGCTTAAGTACCCTCAACTATTCGAAGGGACGATGCCAGCAGACGAAGGTATTGATTTAAATTTCGGGACGAAATTTCTTTCAACATGGGGATGATGTGACAACTCATCCAAAACTCACACGATTTTGATTTCTGTGTGCCAATGCAGTAGACCAGTGATGGAAACCAGTGATGGAAACCAGTGATGGAACACTCTCACCATGTAACGCAGTTTTCGGGACGAAAATTCTTTCAACATGGGGATAATGTGACATCCGGTAAATTTCCGTTACCAAACTCCGTTAGTTCCGTTAAGTCTTGTGTACACGTGTCGTGAGCACACACTAGTTGTCGTTTAACGTTGGTGACCTAATAATAATGAATAATGTTAATTTGATGTGAATCTAAGTGATTATGTGAGTATTGGTTATGTTTATGTGTTTACACATTTATAAACGGTTAATTAAAGAATTTATCGCGTACCGCGGAAACGTGTCTATTTATTCGTATGTCTTGCGTTTTTATAAAGATAAGATATATAATGAATTTTATAAGTTTATATCTTATATTATGAAGTTAAAAACACTTTAAAGAGTTTAAGGCTTAGTTTTTAATATACAAATTACAAGGGTTAAAAGGGTAATTAGGTAAATTAAAATTAAATAAAACAAAAACCCAAACCCTAAACCCAACCCTTCGGCCGCGACTTCACACCTCTCCCTCTCCATCTTCGATTTTCGACCAAGATCAAGCCCTAAACCTCGATTTTCATTCGATTACAAGGTGCACAACTTGTTGGAATCATCAATTGCAAGTTATAACACGTTAAAAGGTTGGATTTTTCATGTTTTGTGATGTTCTTCATTATGGCGGAACCTTAGATTCGAAATTGATCCTTATTAGGTGGAATTGGATGTTGTTTGATGATGTTTATATGTTAGTTAGGTTGAATGCATGTTAGTTAACGTCGATCATGGATGAATTACATATTGTTAGTGGGTTAATCATGGATTTTGATTCTAGTAAAACCCTAATTTGATTTTGGGCATGATTATGGATGAATGATGGTTGTTTGATGAATGTGTGGTGATTAATAAGTTGTATGAATGTTAGGAATCATGAATCTTGCAAGAAATTGATGAGTTAGGGTTGATGTCATAGGTTACTAATAATAGTAACTTTATTTGCATGAAATGTTGAGCTATGGATGTTATGATGTTATGGATGTGTTATGGTGATAATTAGATGTTAGATTGTTGTTGTGATCATTGGAAATTCAAGAAAACATGTTATAGTTCACACATTACTAAAGATAGGAACTTTTGGATATGAATTGGTGAATTATGATGTTTGGACGTGGCTGATCATGCTTAGATGTTAGTATGAGCTTGAATTGGTATATTATTGATGAATTCATGTATGCTTTGGATGTTTGATAGATTTTGGGATGTTCTTTCCCAAAAGGGAAACTTTATTTGTGTAAACATTGAAGTATGATGTTATGATGATGTTTGGGATGATAGGAACCTGCTAGTATGTTCAAGGGTAAATTCTAGTGTGATAGAACGTGTTAAATTAGTTGTATGGCATTCTTGGATAATCATGAGTGATATTTGGACTTTGGTGATCATGTATGGTTTGGATGTTGTGTAGTAGTAGGACATCATGCTTGGGTCTAGTAATTGATTGTTGTGATGTTGTGAATGCAATGCATATGCTTAAAGAATATGGTTATGATCATTATACACGCGTGCGGATCTGAGGCCCCTACTTAGTAGGATTGGCAGGGTTTAGGATGTGAAGTCGTGAGTGGCTTCACATGGCATGTGATGAATGGTTGAACTTTGTGTGACGTGTTAGTTGTATTATGACTAATGGATATGTTAATGTTCTAGATTCGCATGACTTGTATAGTACTTGATTGTATGATGATCTAACTGATACACCTGGTTGATATAGCATACGTATGATACCATTTGAATGTTGATCATGTATGTTGTATGTGCTCATTGGCTTTATTTGAATTATAACTCATAATGTCACCAATGGGTCAAACGGGTCAACTAGGTCAAACGTGTCTATTTTTCTGGAAGCTTGAGTCTTGGTTTTGGTATGATTAGGGTTTCACATGTCTTTTATTTGCACGTACTTATGTACTCACATGATCTAGGTAACTTGTGAAGGTTGGCTATCCTCTCATTTCTTAAATAAACCCTAAGTACTCTTTGCATACAACAGGTGAGTTCATGCCCCACTCTTTATTTAATCTCTTTTGGGGAGATAGCATACTGGTATATATACAAACGCTTTTATTATTTAAGTTGTGTATAATATTAATATAGTGCTGTTTACCATGGGAAAAGTCCTCACACTTTTGAATTGTTAATATTTAATAGCGGGGAAACTTGGGTAGTACTACTGGGTCTAACGAGCCCCACCTGTGTGACTCGAGGTCAACGGGTGCAATTGTCCTATTGAACATTGTCACGACATGGTAAGTTGTGACAGGAGGCAACAACTATCACAGTCAGCAAGAGGTGTACAACCTGAGACATCAATTGGACGAACTCAAGAAGAACACGGGAAGACGCTGAACGGTTGTCACCATATGCAAGATGATGTTATGGCACCACAAGGACGCGTGACTGCTCGTGAACAGCGGGACGCCAAAGCCGATAATAGGATTGCCATTTTAGAAGCTCAACTAGCAGCACTTCAGATTGCTATAGCTCCTGCTCCTGCAGCAGACTCTGAGGATGAGGAGGATCCTGAGGAGGGACCCGAGGAAGAGGAACCGGAGGAGATGGAGGATAATAGTGATGGGTCCGACATTGTCGATTGACTTCTTTATATGACTTAAACTACGTAGTGTTTTCTTTTGAAACCTATGTGGGAAGGGTTGTTTCCCCACACGAACGACAAAACTTCAATTTTGACATTGCTAAATACATTGTGACTTATTGCAATTTATTTACTTTGGTTATTATTTTTGTTATGAATGTTGTGGTTGTGATGATACATTATTTCTTTCATTTACTGTTTACTACGCTTCAATGAGTTAAATGTGTATGATGTTACTCATTATTGTATTGTGAATATAAAGTGAAAAGAATGGACGCTCGTGGACGTGGTCATGGATGCGGACGTGGACGTGACACCGGAGAACAGGGTGGTGGTGCTATTAACATGACTCCCGCAGAATTGGCTGCTCTAATTAATGAGCATGTTCAGGCGGCAGTGGCTGCTGCCCACGCGGGTCAGCCAACAGGTAAACAATGACAGAAAAACAAATCTGATATCCTTTATAACTGTTGGGGATGTTTGATTAATGTGTGTTGTGTTAAAACAGGACCACCAGTGTGTACATACAAGTCCTTCATGGACTGTAAACCACAAACCTACAGTGGTACAGAGGGTGCTGTAGGGCTTGTA
The DNA here is from genome assembly GCA_025506515.1 of Flaveria trinervia. NCBI lineage: Eukaryota > Viridiplantae > Streptophyta > Magnoliopsida > Asterales > Asteraceae > Flaveria > Flaveria trinervia. Next base: position 12,014 of record JACCIX010000289.1, read on the forward strand.
CGCTGGTTTGAGAAGACTGAGTCCGTTTTCTCCAAATGTAACTGTCCACAGGCGGATCAAGTAAAGTATGCCACCGGGACTTTGGAGGGTGCTGCCCTGTCTTGGTGGAACGCGCAAGTCCAGATGCTTGGACAAGCGATGGCAAATGGACTCCCCTGGAATGAGTTCAAGGATATGATGATCGAGGAGTACTGTCCTCGAAACGAGGTGCAAAAACTGGAGATGGAATTCTGGCAACTCAAGATGAAGGTTCAGAAATTGAGGCTTACACGACCCGTACTCATGAGTTGGCTACATTGTGTCCAGGAATGGTTAATGAGACACATAAGAGAATCGAGCACTACATACGAGGATTGGTGCTTGAAATCCAAAGTATGGTAACGGCTTCTAACCCGACTACGATTCAGCAGGCCATCCAAATTGCCCATAAACTTACTGATCAGGCGGTAGAGCAAGGACGGTTACCCAAACGGGGCGCTGTGGTGAGCGTGCCCGACAACAAAAGGAAGTGGGATGCTCCCAGCAACAGCAATAACAAATCATCATCATCATCGTCTGGCGGTCAACAACAATCCAACAGCAGCAACAGCCAGTTCAGCAGCAGCAGCGGCGGTTCGATAATAACCGCAATTTCAACCAAACTGCCCCAATAACCAAGGACCCAGCGGTTACGACGGCAGACATCCCAAATGCCCACGGTGTAACTACCACCATGTGGGACGATGTGATAGCTTCAAGTGTCAACGTTGTTGAAAGATTGGACACGCTACGAAGGATTGCCGTGGTGAACTAATGAGGAGGCCACAACAATCTCAAGAAACTCCCAAGGGTTGTTTTGAGTGTGGGAAAGAAGGGCATTACAAGCGAAACTGCCCACAACTAAGGAGGAACGGAAATGACAACAACAACAACACCAACAACCATGGGAACAACAACAACAATGGTAATAATAACAAGAATGGTGGAAATGGCACTGGAAATGGCGACAATAAAAATGGAGCCAAAGGGAGAGCCTTCGTCATTGGCTCAGGTGAGGCTCTAAATGATCCCACAACTGTTACTGGTAGATTCCCTGTTAATGGTTGTTTTGCTACGGTACTATTTGATACTGGAGCCGATAGGAGTTTTGTGTCCTTAAAATTCTGTAGTCTTTTAAGTGATATACCCTCTGCTTTAGAATCTATATACATTGTGGAATTAGCCGACGGTAAACAAATCCATGTAACGCATATCCTTAAAGACTGTAGGATAGAACTTGCTGGTCATACTATCACTATAGATCTCATGCCTGTTATGCTGGGAAGTTTTGATGTTGTGATAGGCATGGATTGGCTCTCTAGCAAGCAAGCAGAAGTCATATGTCACGAGAAGATTATACGGATCCCGTTTGGTGATCAAATTCTTACCGTCAAAGGTGATAGTAGTTGTGCTGTGATAGGCATCATCTCGTATATGAAAGCTAAAAAGTTGTTACGGAAGGGCCGCGTGGCTATCCTAGCACTTGTAACCGATAAGCAAAAGGAAGAAAAGAGAATGGGGGATATTCCGTAGTACGCGACTTTCCGGAGGTGTTCCCAGAGGATCTCCCTGGATTACCACCGCACCACCAAGTGGAATTCCAGATTGAGTTGACTCCGGCGCAGCTCCGATTGCTAGAGCACCTTATCGATTAGCACCAAACGAACTACAGGAGTTGTCGTCACAACTTCAGGAGCTTCTGGATAAAGGCTTTATTCGACCTAGCACATCACCTTGGGGAGCTACTGTACTCTTTGTTAAGAAGAAGGATGGCACATTCCGGATGTGCATCGATTATCGAGAGTTAAACAAAGTAACAGTCAAGAACCGATACCCTTTACCTCGTATCGACGACTTGTTCGATCAGCTTCAAGGATCGAGCTATTACTCAAAGATTGACTTGAGATCTGGTTAACATCAACTCAGAGTTCGAGAAGAAGACATTCCCAAGACTGCATTTCGTACTCGTTATGGTCATTATGAGTTCTTGGTCATGCCTTTTGGGTTGACTAATGCACCTGCTGTCTTCATGGACCTCATGAACCGCGTGTGCAAACCTTATCTTGATCAGTTTGTCATTGTGTTCATCGATGATATACTGATATACTCTAGGACCAAGGAGGAGCATGAAGAGCACTTACGAATGATCTTGGAACTGTTGAAAAATGAGCAACTGTATGCTAAATTCTCAAAGTGTGACTTTTGGATAAGAGAGGTAGAATTCCTAGGTCATATTGTTAATGAGAAAGGAATACACGTTGATCCTGCCAAAATTGAGGCGATAAAGAATTGGACTACACCCAAAACACCAAGCGAGATAAGGCAATTTCTAGGATTAGCAGGATATTACCGCCGATTCATAGAAGGATTTTCTAATATCGCACAACCTCTCACAGCCTTGACTCACAAAGGAACGACATACAAATGGGCTGAGAGTCAAGAATCAGCTTTCCAATTATTAAAACAAAAACTCTGTACTGCCCCGATATTAGCATTACCCGAGGGAACAAATGACTTTGTGGTGTATTGCGATGCATCCATTCAAGGATTGGGTTGTGTCTTGATGCAACAAGACAAGGTGATAGCTTACGCCTCGAGACAACTAAGGTTCATGAGAAGAACTATACTACCCATGACTTAGAATTGGGTGCAGTAGTTTTTGCCTTAAAATCTGGAGACATTATTTGTACGGTACCAAGTGCACTATCTACACCGATCACAAGAGTCTTCAACATATCTTTGAGCAAAAAGAGTTGAATACGAGGTAGCGACATGGTGGGAACTATTAAATGATTATGATTGCGCAATAAGTATCATCCGAGAAAGGCGAACGTAGTTGCCGATGCTTTAAGCAGGAAGGAAACAACTAAACCCCGACGGGTGCAAGCTTTACAGCTTACTATCAGTACCCAACTGCCCGAACAAGTTAAGAAGGCACAAATGGAAGCTTTAAAGGTGGAAAATATTGGTTCTGAAATGTTAAGGGGAATGGATAAGCAGCTAGTGATGAAAGAGGATGGAATTCGTAATTTCATGGATAGACTTTGGGTGCCTGTTCATGGAAATCTGAGAGATCTAGTTATGAGCGAGGCACACAAATCTAAGTATTCTATACATCCTGGATCCGACAAAATGTATCATGACCTAAAGGCTCACTATTGGTGGCCTAACATGAAAGCAGATGTAGCTACGTATGTGAGCAAGTGTTTAACCTGCTCGAAGGTAAAAGTGGAATATCAAAAACCATCCGGACTATTACAACAACCCGAGATTCCAATGTGGAAATGGGAACAAATCTCCATGGATTTTATTACTAAGCTACCCGGACTAGTACTGGTTGTGACACGATATGGGTTATTGTGGATCGATTGAAAAAGTCTGCTCATTTCCTTGCAATAAAGGAAACCGAAAAGATGGAGAAGTTAACTCGCCTGTACCTCAAGGAGATCGTTTCGAGACACGGGGTACCGATCTCAATTATCTCCGACCGTGACGCTCATTTCACGTCACATTTCTGGCAATCATTGCAGAATCCTTGGGTACACGTTTGGATATGAGTACTGCATATCATCCACAGACGGATGGTCAGAGTGAGCGTACTATACAGACGTTGGAGGATATGCTACGTGCTTGTGTGATTGACTTCGGGAATAACTGGGAAATTCACCTGCCATTGGTGGGGTTTTCTTATAACAACAGTTATCACACCAGTATTCAGGCAGCACCTTTCGAGGCGTTGTATGGGAGAAAATGTCAATCACCGGTTTGCTGGGCAGAAATTGGTGATAGTCAGATAACAGGTCCCGAGTTAATTCATGAGACGACTGAGAAAATTATACAGATACGGAACTGTATGGCTGCAGCGTGAGACAGGCAAAAGAGTTATGCTGACAAGAGATGGAAACCTTTAGAGTTTCAGGTTGGTGACAAGGTTTTGTTGAAAGTCTCACCATGGAAAGGCGTAGTTTGGTTTGGTAAACGAGGGAAACTAAATCCGAGGTACGTTGGACCATTTGAGATAGTGGAAAGAGTAGGTCCAGTAGCCTATCGATTAGCTCTACCTGATTCGCTAAGTGGAATTCATGATGTATTTCACGTGTCAAACTTGAAGAAGTGCATAACTGATGAAACGACGGTCGTACCACTAGAAGAAATTCAAGTGGATGAACAATTGCGTTTTATTGAGGAACCAGTGGAGGTGATGGACCGTGAGGTGAAAACACTTAAGCAGAGCAAGATACCTATTGTTAAAATCCGTTGGAATTCGCGACGTGGACCGGAATTCACATGGGAACGGGAAGATCAAATGAAGCTTAAGTACCCTCAACTATTCGAAGGGACGATGCCAGCAGACGAAGGTATTGATTTAAATTTCGGGACGAAATTTCTTTCAACATGGGGATGATGTGACAACTCATCCAAAACTCACACGATTTCGATTTCTGTGTGCCAATGCAGTAGACCAGTGATGGAAACCAGTGATGGAAACCAGTGATGGAACACTCTCACCATGTAACGCAGTTTTCGGGACGAAAATTCTTTCAACATGGGGATAATGTGACATCCGGTAAATTTCCGTTACCAAACTCGTTAGTTCCGTTAAGTCTTGTGTACACGTGTCGTGAGCACACACTAGTTGTCGTTTAACGTTGGTGACCTAATAATAATGAATAATGTTAATTTGATGTGAATCTAAGTGATTATGTGAGTATTGGGTTATGTTCATGTGTTTACACATTTATAAACGGTTAATTAAAGAATTTATCGCGTAACGCGGAAACGTGTCTATTTATTCGTATGTCTTGTGTTTTTATAAAGATAAGATATATAATGAATTTTATAAGTTTATATCTTTATATTATGAAGTTAAAAACACTTTACAAAGAGTTTAAGGCTTAGTTTTTATAAATACAAATTACAAGGGTTAAAAGGGTAATTAGGTAAATTAAAATTAATAAAACAAAAACCCAAACCCTAAACCCAACCCTTTGGCCGCGACTTCACACCTCTCCCTCTCCATCTTCGATTTTCGACCAAGATCAAGCCCTAAACCTCGATTTTCATTCGATTACAAGGTGCACAACTTGTTGGAATCATCAATTGCAAGTTATAACACGTTTAAAGGTTGGATTTTTCATGTTTTGTGATGTTCTTCATTATGGCCGAACCTTAGATTCGAAATTGATCCTTATTAGGTGGAATTGGATGTTGTTTGATGATGTTTATATGTTAGTTAGGTTGAATGCATGTTAGTTAACGTCGATCATGGATGAATTACATTGTTAGTGGGTTAATCATGGATTTTGATTCTAGTAAAACCCTAATTCGATTTTGGGCATGATTATGGATGAATGATGGTTGTTTGATGAATGTGTGTGATTAATAAGTGTATGAATGATAGGAATCATGAATCTTGCAAGAAATTGATGATTTAGGGTTGATGTTCATAGGTTACTAATAATAGTAACTTTATTTGCATGAAATGTTGTGCTATGGATGTTATGATGTTATGGATGTGTTCATGGTGATAATTAGATGTTAGATTGTTGTTGTGATCATTGGAAATTCAAGAAAACATGTTATAGTTATACATTACTAAAGATAGTAACTTTTGGATATGAATTGGTGAATTATGATGTTTGGACGTGGCTGATCATGCTTAGATGTTAGTATGAGCTTGAATTGGTATATTATTGATGAATTCATGTATGCTTTGGATGTTTGATAGATTTTGGGATGTTCTTTCCCAAAAGGGAAACTTTATTTGTGTAAACGTTGAAGTATGATGTTATGATGATGTTTGGGATGATAGGAACCTGCTAGTATGTTCAAGGGTAAATTCTAGTGTGATAGAACGTGTTAAATTAGTTGTATGGCATTCTTGGATAATCATGAGTGATATTTGGACTTTGGTGATCATGTATGGTTTGGATGTTGTGTAGTAGTAGGACATCATGCTTGGGTCTACTAATTGATTGTTGTGATGTTGTGAATGCAATGCATATGCTTAAGAATATGGTTATGATCATTATACACGCGTGCGGATCTGAGGCCCCTACTTAGTAGGATTGGCAGTGTTTAGGATGTGAAGTCGTGAGTGGCTTCACATGGCATGTGATGAATGGTTGAACTTTGTGTGACGTGTTAGTTGTATTATGACTAATGGATATGTTAATGATCTAGATTCGCATGACTTGTATAGTACTTGATTGTATGATGATCTAAGTGATACACCTGGTTGATATAGCATACGTATGATACTATTTGAATTTTAATCATGTATATTGTATGTGCTCATTGGCTTTATTTGAATTATAACTCATAATGTCACCAACGGGTCAAACGGGTCAACTAGGTCAAACGTGTCTATTTTTCTGGAAGCTTGAGTCTTTGGTTTTGGAATGATTAGGGTTTCACATGTCTTTTATTTGCACGTACTTATGTACTCACATGATCTAGGTAACCTGTGAAGGTTGGCTATCCTCTCGTTTCTCAAATAAACCCTAAGTACTCTTTGCATACATTAGGTGAGTTCATGCCCCACTCTTTATTAATCTCTTTTGGGGGAGATAGCATACTGGTATTTATACGAACGCTTTTATTATTTAAGTTGTGTATAATATTAATATAGTGCTGTTTACCATGGGAAAAGTCCTCACACTTTTGAATTGTTAATATTTAATAGCGGGGAAACTTGGGTAGTACTACTGGGTCTGACGAGCCCCACCTGTGTGACTCGAGGTCAACCGGGTGCAATTTGTCCTATTGAACATTGTCACGACATGGTAAGTCGTGACAGGAGGCAACAACTATCACAGTCAGCTTCAATTACAAAATCACTATGTATTAATATTACTGATAATAGACTAGCTATCTATTACCATACACTGCTTATATATCAACAACTGTTTACATGTTTATTGAACTCAAACTCTTGAACTCACCAACCTATGTGTTAACATTTTAGTATGCTTTTCTCAGGTCCTTAGCTTGCTTGCCATAGGAGCATTGCACGGTTCATTGCATTTAAGACACGATGCTTCAAGACAATTTGACATTTTAACAATTATAGTTTACTCTTTTGGGTTGGCACTTGTTTTTTGCCATAGTTATACTTTATTGACTTGGTTTGTTTTCAAAACACTTCCGCATTGTTTAAAGTTTGTGTATTGGTTGATTTTGTTAAATTATGGCATTTAGAGTCGTTCTGAGTAACTATTGACTGTGATCCTGGTTTGTTCACACGCCTCGCGGTAAAACTCCGCAAGTGGATTTTGAGGATGTGACACTTAGGGAGCTTAGATATTAGGGATTTTAGACCTTAGGGAGTTTAGAGATTAGAGAGTTTAGAGCTTAGTGAATTTAGAGCTTAGAGAATTCAAAGCTTAGAGAGTTTAGAGCTTAGAGAGTTTTGAACATAGAGAGTTTAGAGCTTAGAGAGTTTAAAGCTTGGGGAGTTTATAGCTTATCAAGTTTACAGCTTAGGTAGTTTAGAACTTAGGGAGTTTAGAGCTTCGGGAGTTTAGAGCTTAGGGAGTTTAGAGCTTAGGGAGTTTAGTTCGTAGGAAGTTTAGAGCATAGGGAGTTTAGAGCTTAGGGAGTTTAGAGCTTAGAGAGTTTAGAGCTTAGGGAGTTTAGAGCTTAGGGAGGTTAGAGCTTAGGGAGTTTAGAGCTGAGTTTAGAGTTTAGGGAGGTCAGAGCTTAGGGAGTTTAGAGCTTAAAGAGTTTAGAGCTTAGGGAGTTTAGAGCATAGTGATTTTGGAGCTTAGTGAGTTTAGCTTAGTTAGTTTAGAGCTTAGTGAGTTTAGAGGTTTTGTGTTTAGAGCTTTGTGTGTATAGAGTTTGGGAATTTAGAGTTTAGGCAGTTTAGAAATTAAGGAGTTTAGAGTTTAGGGAGTTTAGAGCTTAGAGAGTTTAGAGCTTTGAGAATTTAGAGCTTAGAGAGTTTAGAGCTTAGGGAGTTTGGAGCTTACAGATTTTAGAGCTTAGGGAGTTTTGAGCTTAGAGAATTTAGAGCGTAGAGAGTTTAGAGCTTAGAGAGTTTAAAGCTTGGGGAGTTTAGAGCTTCTCATGTTTAGACCTTCTCAAGTTTAGAGCTTATCGAGTTTAGTGCTTATCGAGTTTAGAGCTTAGCGAGTTTAGACCTTAGGGAGTTTAGAGCTTAGGGAGTTTAGAGCTTAGGGAGTTTAGAGCTTAGGGATTTTAGAGCTTATGGAGTTTAGAGCTTAGGGATTTTAGAGCTTAGGGAGTTTAGAGCTTGGGGAGTTTAGAGCTTAGGGAGTTTAGAGCATAAGGAGTATAGAGCATAGGAAGTTTAGAGCTTAGAGAGTTTCAACTTAAGTACTTTAGTGCTTAGGAGTTAGAGCTTAGGGAGCTTAGAGGTTAGGGAGTTTAGAGCTTAGGTATTTCGAGCTTAAGAAGTTTGGAGCTTAGGAAGGTTAGAGCATAGGGAGTTGGAGCATAGGGAGTTTAGAGGTTAGGGAGTTTAGACCTTAGGGGTTTAGTGGTTAGAGAGTTTAGAGCATAAAGAGTTTAGAGGTTAGTGAGTTTAGAGCTTTGTGTGTTTAGAGCTTTGTGAGTTTAGAGGTTAGGGAGTTTAGATCTTAGGGAGTTTACAAACTAGGGAGTTTAGAGCTTAGGAAGTTTAGAGCTTAGAGATTTTAGAGCTTATAGAATTTAGAGCTTAGTGTGTTTAGAGCTTAATGAGTTCAGAGCTTTGTGTGTTTAGACCTTTGTGAGTTTAGAGGTTAGGAAGTATGGAGCTTAGGGATTTTGGAGCTTAGGGAGTTTAGAACTTAGGGAGTTTAGAGCATAGGGATTTTAAAGCTTAGGGAGTTTAGAGCTTAGGGAGTTTAGAGCTTAGGGAGTATAGAGCTTAGGGAGTGTAGAGCTTAGAGAATTTAGAGCTTAGAGAGTTTAGAGCTAAGAGAGTTTAGAGCTTAGAGCGTTTAGAGCATAGAGAGTTAGAGCTTAGAGAATTTAAAGCTTGGGGAGTTTAGAGCTTCTAGAGTTTAGAGCTTATCAACTTTAGAGCTTATAGAGTTTAGAGATTGTCGAGTTTAGAGCTTAGAGAGTTTAGACCTTAGGGAGTTTAGAGCCCAGAGAGTTTAGAGCTTAGAGAATTTAGAGCTTAGAGAGTTTAGAGCTAAGAGAGTTAAGAGCTTAGAGGGTTTAGAGCATAGAGAGTTAGAGCTTAGAGAATTTAAAGCTTGGGGAGTTTAGAGCTTCTCAAGTTTAGAGCTTATCAACTTTACAGCTTATAGAGTTTAGATATTGTCGAGTTTAGAGCTTAGAGAGTTTAGACCTTAGGGAGTTTAGAGCTCAGAGAGTTTAGAGCTTAGAGAATTTAGAGCTTAGAGTTTAGAGCTAAGGGAGTTTAGAGCTTAGAGAGTTTAGAGCATAGAGAATTAGAGCTTAGAGAATTAAAGCTTGGGGAGTTTAGAGCTTCTCAAGTTTAGAGGTTATCAACTTTACAGCTTATAGAGTTTAGAGATTGTCGAGTTTAGAGCTTATCAAGTTAGAGTTTAGGGAGTTTAGAGCTTAGGGATTTTAGTGCTTAGGGAGTTTAGAGCTTAGGGATTTTAGAGCTTAGGGAGTTTAGAGCTTGGGGTGTTTAGAGCATAGGGAGTTTAGAACATAAGGAGTATAGAGCATTGGAAGTTTAGAGCTTAGAGAGTTTACAACTTAAGTAGTTTAGTGCTTAAGGAGTTTAGAGCTTAGGGAGTTTAGAACTTAGGGAATTTAGTGCTTAGGGATTTATAGCGTAAGAAGTTTGGAGCTTATGGAGTTTAGAGCATAGGGGGTTTCGAACATAGGGAGTTTAGAGCTTAGGGAGTTTAGAGCTTAGGGAGTTTAGAGCTTAGGGAGTTTAGAGCTTATGGTGTTTAGAGCATTGTGAGTTTGGAGCTTAGTGAGTTTAGAGCTTAGTTTGTTTAGAGCTTAGTGAGTTTAAAGGTTAGGGAGTTTAGAGCTTATGGAGTTTAGAAATTAGGGAGTTTAGAGCTTAGGAAGTTTAGAGCTTAGAGAGTTTATAGCATAGAGAATTTAGAGCTTAGTGTGTTTGGAGCTTAATGAGTTAGAGCTTTTGTGTTTAGAGCTTTGCGAGTTTAGAGGTTAGGGAGTATGGAGCTTAGGGATTTTGGAGCTTAGGGAGTTTAGAGCTTAGGGAGTTTAGAGCATAGGGATTTTAGAGCTTAGGGAGTTTAGAGCTTAGGGAGTTTAGAGCTTAGTGAGTTTAGAGGTTTGGTGTGTTAGAGCTTTGTGAGTATAGAGGTTTGGAAGTTTAGAGCTTAGGGAGTTTAGAAATTAAGGACTTTAGAGCTTAGGGAGTTTAGAGCTTAGAGAATTTAGAGCTTAGGGAATTTGAAGCTTAGAGAGTTTAGATCTTAGAGAGTTTAGAGCTTAGGGAGTTTAGATCTTAGAGGATTCAATGCTTGGGAAGTTTTAAGCTTCTCAAGTTTAGACCTTAGAGGATTTAAAGCTTGGGGAGTTTAGAGCTTCTCAAGTTTAGACCTTCTCCAGCTTAGGGAGTTTGGAGCTTAGGCAGTTTCGAAATTAGGGAGTTTAGAGCTTAGGGAGTTTAGAGCTTAGGGAGTTTAGAGCTTAGGGATTTTAGAGCTTATGGTGTTTAGAGCTTAGGGAGTTTAGAGCTTAGGGAATTTAAAGCTTAGGGAGTTAAGAGCTTAGGGAGTTTAGAGCTTAGGGAGTTTGGAGCTTAGGGTGTTTAGAGCATAGTGAGTTTGGAGCTTAAGGAGTATAGAGCGTAGGAAGTTTAGAGCTTAGAGAGTTTACAACTTAAGTAGTTTAGTGCTTAAGGAGTTTAGAGCTTAGGGAGTTTGGAGCTTAGGGAGTTTAGAGTTTAGGGAGTTAAGAGTTTAGGGAGTTTAGAGCTTAGGGTGTTTAGAGCATAGTGAGTTTGGAGCTTAGTGAGTTTAGGGCTTAGTTTGTTTAGAGCTTAGTGAGTTTATAGGTTAGGGAGTTTTGAGCTGAGGGAGTTTAGAGCTTAGGAAGTTTAGAGCTTAGAGAGTTTATAGCATAGAGAATTTAGAGCTTAGTGTGTTTGCAGCTTAATGAGTTTAGAGCTTTTTGTTTTAGAGCTTTGTGAGTTTAGAGGTTAGGGAGTATGGAGCTTAGGGATTTTGGAGCTTAGGGAGTTTAGAGCTTAGGGAGTTTAGAGCATAGGGATTTTAGAGCTTAGGGAGTTTAGAGCTTAGGGAGTTTAGAGCTTAGTGAGTTTAGAGGTTTGTGTGTTTAGAGCTTTGTGGGTATAGAGGTTTGGAAGTTTAGAGCTTAGGGAGTTTAGAAATTAAGGACTTTAGAGCTTAGGGAGTTTAGAGCTTAGAGAATTTAGAGCTTAGGGAATTTGAAGCTTAGAGAGTTTAGATCTTAGAGAGTTTAGAGCTTAGGGAGTTTAGAGCTTAGAGGATTCAATGCTTGGGAAGTTTTAAGCTTCTCAAGTTTAGACCTTAGAGGATTTAAAGCTTGGGGAGTTTAGAGCTTCTCAAGTTTAGACCTTCTCCAGTTTAGAGCTTAGGGAGTTTGGAGCTTAGGCAGTTTCGAAATTAGGGAGTTTAGAGCTTAGGGAGTTTAGAGCTTAGGGAGTTTAGAGCTAGGGATTTTAGAGCTTATGGTGTTTAGAGCTTAGGGAGTTTAGAGCTTAGGGAATTTAAAGCTTAGGGAGTTAAGAGCTTAGGGAGTTTAGAGCGTAGGGAGTTTGGAGCTTAGGGTGTTTAGAGCATAGTGAGTTTGGAGCTTAAGGAGTATAGAGCGTAGGAAGTTTAGAGCTTAGAGAGTTTACAACTTAAGTAGTTAGTAGTGCTTAGTAGTTTAGAGCTTAGGGAGTTTGGAGCTTAGGGAGTTTAGAGTTTAGGGAGTTAAGAGTTTAGGGAGTTTAGAGCTTAGGTGTTTAGAGCATAGTGAGTTTGGAGCTTAGTGAGTTTAGGGCTTAGTTTGTTTAGAGCTTAGTGAGTTTAGAGGTTAGGGAGTTCTGAGCTGAGGGAGTTTAGAGCTTAGGAAGTTTAGAGCTTAGAGAGTTTATAGCATAGAGAATTTAGAGCTTAGTGTGTTTGGAGCTTAATGAGTTTAGAGCTTTTTGTGTTTAGATCTTTGTGAGTTTAGAGGTTAGGGAGTATGGAGCTTAGGGATTTTGGAGCTTAGGGAGTTAGAGCTTAGGGAGTTTAGAGCATAGGGATTTTAGAGCTTAGGGAGTTTAGAGCTTAGGGAGTTTAGAGCTTAGTGAGTTTAGAGGTTTGTGTGTTTAGAGCTTTGTGAGTATAGAGGTTTGGAAGTTTAGAGCTTAGGGAGTTTAGAAATTAAGGACTTTAGAGCTTAGGGAGTTTAGAGCTTAGAGAATTTAGAGCTTAGGGAATTTGAAGCTTAGAGAGTTTAGATCTTAGAGAGTTTAGAGCTTAGGGAGTTTAGAGCTTAGAGGATCAATGCTTGGGAAGTTTTAAGCTTCTCAAGTTTAGACCTTAGAGGATTTAAAGCTTGGGGAGTTTAGAGCTTCTCAAGTTTAGACCTTCTCCAGTTTAGAGCTTAGGGAGTTTGGAGCTTAGGCAGTTTCGAAATTAGGGAGTTTAGAGCTTAGGGAGTTTAGAGCTTAGGGATTTTAGAGCTTAGGGATTTTAGAGCTTATGGTGTTTAGAGCTTAGGGAGTTTAGAGCTTAGGGAATTTAAAGCTTAGGGAGTTAAGAGCTTAGGGAGTTTAGAGCTTAGGGAGTTTGGAGCTTAGGGTGTTTAGAGCATAGTGAGTTTGGAGCTTAAGGAGTATAGAGCGTAGGAAGTTTAAAGCTTAGAGAGTTTACAACTTAAGTAGTTTAGTGCTTAAGGAGTTTAGAGCTTAGGGAGTTTGGAGCTTAGGGAGTTTAGAGTATAGGGAGTTAAGAGTTTAGGGAGTTTAGAGCTTAGGGTGTTTAGAGCATAGTGAGTTTGGAGCTTAGTGAGTTTAGGGCTTAGTTTGTTTAGAGCTTAGTGAGTTTATAGGTTAGGGAGTTTTGAGCTGAGGGAGTTTAGAGCTTAGGAAGTTTAGAGCTTAGAGAGTTTATAGCATAGAGAATTTAGAGCTTAGTGTGTTTGCAGCTTAATGAGTTTAGAGCTTTTTGTGTTTAGAGCTTTGTGAGTTTAGAGGTTAGGGAGTATGGAGCTTAGGGATTTTGGAGCTTAGGGAGTTTAGAGCTTAGGGAGTTTAGAGCATAGGGATTTTAGAGCTTAGGGAGTTTAGAGCTTAGGGAGTTTAGAGCTTAGTGAGTTTAGAGGTTTGTGTGTTTAGAGCTTTGTGGGTATAGAGGTTTGGAAGTTTAGAGCTTAGGGAGTTTAGAAATTAAGGACTTTAGAGCTTAGGGAGTTTAGAGCTTAGAGAATTTAGAGCTTAGGGAATTTGAAGCTTAGAGAGTTTAGATCTTAGAGAGTTTAGAGCTTAGGGAGTTTAGAGCTTAGAGGATTCAATGCTTGGGAAGTTTTAAGCTTCTCAAGTTTAGACCTTAGAGGATTTAAAGCTTGGGGAGTTTAGAGCTTCTCAAGTTTAGACCTTCTCCAGTTTAGAGCTTAGGGAGTTTGGAGCTTAGGCAGTTTCGAAATTAGGGAGTTTAGAGCTTAGGGAGTTTAGAGCTTAGGGAGTTTAGAGCTTAGGGATTTTAGAGCTTATGGTGTTTAGAGCTTAGGGAGTTTAGAGCTTAGGGAATTTAAAGCTTAGGGAGTTAAGAGCTTAGGGAGTTTAGAGCGTAGGGAGTTTGGAGCTTAGGGTGTTTAGAGCATAGTGAGTTTGGAGCTTAAGGAGTATAGAGCGTAGGAAGTTTAGAGCTTAGAGAGTTTACAACTTAAGTAGTTTAGTGCTTAAGTAGTTTAGAGCTTAGGGAGTTTGGAGCTTAGGGAGTTTAGAGTTTAGGGAGTTAAGAGTTTAGGGAGTTTAGAGCTTAGGGTGTTTAGAGCATAGTGAGTTTGGAGCTTAGTGAGTTTAGGGCTTAGTTTGTTTAGAGCTTAGTGAGTTTAGAGGTTAGGGAGTTCTGAGCTGAGGGAGTTTAGAGCTTAGGAAGTTTAGAGCTTAGAGAGTTTATAGCATAGAGAATTTAGAGCTTAGTGTGTTTGGAGCTTAATGAGTTTAGAGCTTTTTGTGTTTAGATCTTTGTGAGTTTAGAGGTTAGGGAGTATGGAGCTTAGGGATTTTGGAGCTTAGGGAGTTTAGAGCTTAGGGAGTTTAGAGCATAGGGATTTTAGAGCTTAGGGAGTTTAGAGCTTAGGGAGTTTAGAGCTTAGTGAGTTTAGAGGTTTGTGTGTTTAGAGCTTTGTGAGTATAGAGGTTTGGAAGTTTAGAGCTTAGGGAGTTTAGAAATTAAGGACTTTAGAGCTTAGGGAGTTTAGAGCTTAGAGAATTTAGAGCTTAGGGAATTTGAAGCTTAGAGAGTTTAGATCTTAGAGAGTTTAGAGCTTAGGGAGTTTAGAGCTTAGAGGATTCAATGCTTGGGAAGTTTTAAGCTTCTCAAGTTTAGACCTTAGAGGATTTAAAGCTTGGGGAGTTTAGAGCTTCTCAAGTTTAGACCTTCTCCAGTTTAGAGCTTAGGGAGTTTGGAGCTTAGGCAGTTTCGAAATTAGGGAGTTTAGAGCTTAGGGAGTTTAGAGCTTAGGGAGTTTAGAGCTTAGGGATTTTAGAGCTTATGGTGTTTAGAGCTTAGGGAGTTTAGAGCTTAGGGAATTTAAAGCTTAGGGAGTTAAGAGCTTAGGGAGTTTAGAGCTTAGGGAGTTTGGAGCTTAGGGTGTTTAGAGCATAGTGAGTTTGGAGCTTAAGGAGTAGAGCGTAGGAAGTTTAAAGCTTAGAGAGTTTACAACTTAAGTAGTTTAGTGCTTAAGGAGTTTAGAGCTTAGGGAGTTTGGAGCTTAGGGAGTTTAGAGTATAGGGAGTTAAGAGTTTAGGGAGTTTAGAGCTTAGGGTGTTTAGAGCATAGTGAGTTTGGAGCTTAGTGAGTTTAGGGCTTAGTTTGTTTAGAGCTTAGTGAGTTTATAGGTTAGGGAGTTTTGAGCTGAGGGAGTTTAGAGCTTAGGGTGTTTAGAGCATAGTGAGTTTGGAGCTTAATGAGTTTAGAGCTTAGTTTATTTAGAGCGTAGTGAGTTTAGAGGTTAGGGAGTTTAGAGCTTAGGGAGTTTAGAAATTAGGGAGTTTAGAGCTTAGGATGTTTAGAGCTTGGAGAATTTAGAGCTTAGAGAATTTAGAGCTTAGTGTGTTTAGAGCTTAATGAGTTTTGAGCTTTGTGTGCTTAGAGCTTTGTGAGTTTAGAGGTTAGGGAGTATGGAGCTTAGGGATTTTGGAGCATAGGGAGTTTAGAGCTTAGGGAGTTTAGAGCATAGGGATTTTAGAGCTTAGGGAGTTTAGAGCTTAGGGAGTTTAGAGCTTATCAACTTTAGAGGTTATCGAGTTTAGAGCTTATCGAGATTACGGCTTAGCGAGTTTAGAGCTTAGGGAGTTTAGAGCTTAGGGAGTTTAGAGCATAGGGAGTTAAGAGCTTAGGGAGTTTAGAGCTTGGGATGTTTAGAGCTTAGGGAGTTTAGAGCTTAAGGAGTTTAGAGCTTAGGGAGTTTAGAGCTTAGGGAGTGTAGAGCATAGGGAGTTTAGAGGTTAGGGAGTTTAGAGCTAAGGGAGTTTAGAGTTTAGGGAGGTTATTAGGGATTTTAGAGCTTAGGGAGTGTAAAGCTTAGGGAGTTTAGAGCTTAGGGTGTTTAGAGCATAGTGAGTTTAGAGCTTAGTGATTTTATAGCTTAGTGTGTTTATTGCTAAGTGAGTTTAGAGCTTTGTGTGTTTAGAGCTTTGTGAGTTTAGAGGTTAGGGAGTTTAGAGCTTAGGGAGTTTAGAAATTTAGAGTTTAGAGCTTAGGGAGTTAAGAGATTAGAGAGTTTAGATCTTAGTGAATTTAGTGCTTATAGAGTTCAGAGCTTAGAGAGTTTGAAGCTTAGAGAGTTTTGAGCATAGAGAGTTTAGAGCTTAGAGACTTTAAAGCTTAGGGAGTTTATAGCTTATCAAGTTTAGAGCTTAGGGAGTTTAGAGCTTAGGGATTTTAGAGCTTAGGGAGTTTAGAGCTTAGGGATTTTAGAGCTTAGGGAGTTTAGAGCTTAGGGATTTTAGAGCTTAGGGAGTTTTGAGCTTAGGAAGTTTAGAGCTTAGAGAGTTTAGAGCTTAGAGAATTTAGAGCTTGGTGTGTTTAGAGCTTAATAAGTTTAGAGCTTTTTTTGTTTTAGAGCTTTGTGAGTTTAGTGGTTTGGGAGTATGGAGCTTAGGGATTTGGAGCTTAGGGAGTTTAGAGCTTAGGGAGTTTAGAGCATAGGGATTTTAGAGCTTAGGGAGTTTAGAGCTTAGGGAGTTTAGAGCTTAAGTTTTGAGGTTTGTGTGTTTTTAGAGCTTTGTGAGTATAGAGGTTTGGAAATTTAGAGCTTAGGGAGTTTAGAAATTAAGGACTTTAGAGGTTAGGGAGTTTAGAGCTTAGGGAATTTAGAGCTTAGAGAGTTTAGATCTTGGAGAGTTTAAAGCGTAGATAGTTTAGAGCTTAGAGGATTCAAAGCTTGGGGAGTTTTAAGCTTCTCAAGTTTAGACCTTAGAGGATTTAAAGCTTAGGGAGTTTAGAGCTTCTCAAGTTTAGACCTTCTCAAGTTTAGAGCTTAGGGATTTTAGAGCTTAGGGAGTTTCGAAATTTGGGAGTTTAGAGCTTAGGGAGTTTAGAGCTTAGGGAGTTTAGTGCTTAGGGAGTTTAGAGCTTAGGGAGTTAGAGCTTAGGGAGTTTAGAGCTTAGGGAGTTTAGAGCTTAGGGAGTTTAGAGCTTAGGGAGTTTAGAGCTTAGGGATTTTAGAGCTTAGGGAGTTTAGAGCTTAGGGAGTTTAGAGCTTAGGGAATTTAAAGCTTAGGGAGTTTAGAGCTTAGGGAGTTTAGAGCTTAGGGAGTTTGGAGCTTAGGGTGTTTAGAGCATAGTGAGCTTGGAGCTTAAGGAGTATAGAGCATAGGAAGTTTAGAGCTTAGAGAGTTTACACTTAAGTAGTTTAGTGCTTAAGGAGTTTAGAGCTTAGGGAGTTTAGAGCTTAGGGAGTTTAGAGTTTAGGGAGTTTAAAGCTTAGGGTGTTTAGAGCATAGTGAGTTTGGAGCTTAGTGAGTTTAGAACTTAGTTGTTTAGAACTTAGTGAGTTTATAATGTAGGGAGTTTTGAGCTTAGGGACTTTAAAGCTTAGGGTGTTTAGAGCGTAGTGAGTTTGGAGCTTAGTGAGTTTAGAGCTTAGTTTATTTAGAGCGTAGTGAGTTTAGAGGTTAGGGAGTTTAGTGCTTAGGGAGTTTAGAGCTTAGGAAGTTTAGAGCTTAGAGAGTTTAGAGCTTAGAGAATTTAGAGCTTAGTGTGTTTAGAGCTTAATGAGTTTTGAGCTTTGTGTGTTCAGAGCTTTGTGAGTTTAGAGGTTAGGGAGTATGGAGCTTAGGGATTTTGGAGCATAGGGAGTTTAGAGCTTACGGAGTTTAGAGCATAGGGATTTTAGAGCTTAGGGAGTTTAGAGCTTAGGGAGTTTAGAGCTTATCAACTTTTGAGGTTATCGAGTTTAGAGCTTATCGAGATTACGGCTTAGCGAGTTTAGAGCTTAGGGAGTTTAGAGCTTAGGGAGTTTAGAGCATAGGGTTAAGAGCTTAGGGAGTTTAGAGCTTGGTATGTTTAGAGCTTAGGGAGTTTAGAGCTTAAGGAGTTTAGAGCTTAAGGAGTTTCGAGCTTTAGGAGTTTAGAGCTTAGGGAGTGTAGAGCATAGGGAGTTTAGAGGTTAGGAGTTTTGAGCTTAGGAAGTTTAGAGCTTAGAGAGTTTAGAGCTTAGAGAATTTAGAGCTTGGTGTGTTTAGAGCTTAATAAGTTTAGAGCTTTTTGTGTTTAGAGCTTTGTGAGTTTAGTGGTTTGGGAGTATGGAGCTTAGGGATTTTGGAGCTTAGGGATTTTGGAGCTTAGGGAGTTTAGAGCTTAGGGAGTTTAGAGCATAGGGATTTTAGAGCTTAGGGAGTTTAGAGCTTAGGGAGTTTAGAGCTTAGTGAGTTTTGAGGTTTGTGTGTTTAGAGCTTTGTGAGTATAGAGGTTTGGAAATTTAGAGCTTAGGGAGTTTAGAAATTAAGGACTTTAGAGGTTAGGGAGTTTAGAGCTTAGGGAATTTAGAGCTTAGAGAGTTTAGATCTTGGAGAGTTTAAAGCGTAGATAGTTTAGAGCTGAGGATTCAAAGCTTGGGGAGTTTTAAGCTTCTCAAGTTTAGACCTTAGAGGATTTAAAGCTTGGGGAGTTTAGAGCTTCTCAAGTTTAGACCTTCTCAAGTTTAGAGCTTAGGGATTTTCGAGCTTAGGGAGTTTCGAAATTTGGGAGTTTAGAGCTTAGGGCGTTTAGAGCTTAGGTAGTTTAGTGCTTAGGGAGTTTAGAGCTTAGGGAGTTTAGAGCTTAGGGAGTTTAGTGCTTAGGGAGTTTAGAGCTTAGGGAGTTTAGAGCGTAGGGAGTTTAGAGCTTAGGGATTTTATAGCTTAGGGAGTTTAGAGCTTAGGGAGTTTAGAGCTTAGGGAATTTAAAGCTTAGGGAGTTTAGAGCTTAGGGAGTTTAGAGCTTAGGGAGTTTGGAGCTTAGGGTGTTTAGAGCATAGTGAGCTTGGAGCTTAAGGAGTATAGAGCATAGGAAGTTTAGAGCTTAGAGAGTTTACAACTTAAGTAGTTTAGTGCTTAAGGAGTTTAGAGCTTAGGGAGTTTAGAGCTTAGGGAGTTTAGAGTTTAGGGAGTTTAAAGCTTAGGGTGTTTAGAGCATAGTGAGTTTGGAGCTTAGTGAGTTTAGAACTTAGTTGTTTAGAACTTAGTAAGTTTATAATGTAGGGAGTTTGAGCTTAGGGAGTTTAAAGCTTAGGGTGTTTAGAGCGTAGTGAGTTTGGAGCTTAGTGATTTGAGTAGAGCTTAGTTTATTTAGAGCGTAGTGAGTTTAGAGGTTAGGGAGTTTAGTGCTTAGGGAGTTTAGAGCTTAGGAAGTTTAGAGCTTAGAGAGTTTAGAGCTTAGAGAATTTAGAGCTTAGTGTGTTTAGAGCTTAATGAGTTTTGAGCTTTGTGTGTTCAGAGCTTAGTGTGTTTAGAGCTTAATGAGTTTTGAGCTTTGTGTGTTCAAAGCTTATGGAGTTTAGAGCTTAGGGTGTTTAGAGCATAGTGAGTTTAGAGCTTAGTGATTTTATAGCTTAGTGTGTTTATTGATAAGTGAGTTTAGAGCTTTGTGTGATTAGAGCTTTGTGAGTTTAGTGGTTAGGGAGTTTAGAGCTTGGGGAGTTTAGAAATTTGGGAGTTTAGAGCTTAGGGAGTTAAGAGATTAGAGAGTTTAGAGCTTAGTGAATTTAGAGCTTAGAGAGTTCAGAGCTTAGAGAGTTTAGAGCTTAGAGAGTTTTGAGCATAGAGAGTTTAGAGCTTAGAGACTTTAAAGCTTGGGGAGTTTATAGCTTATCAAGTTTAGAGCTTAGGGAGTTTAGAGCTTAGGGATTTTAGAGCTTAGGGAGTTTAGAGCTTAGGGATTTTTGAGCTTAGGGAGTTTAGAGCTTGGGGAGTTTAGAGCTTAGGGAGTTTAGAACATAAGGAGTATAGAGCATTGGAAGTTTAGAGCTTAGAGAGTTTACAACTTAAGTAGTTTAGTGCTTAAGGAGTTTAGAGCTTAGGGAGTTTAGAACTTAGGGAGTTTAGTGCTTAGGGATTTAGAGCGTAAGAAGTTTGGAGCTTATGGAGTTTAGAGCATAGGGAGTTTCGAGCATAGGGAGTTTAGAGCTTAGGGAGTTTAGAGCTTAGGGAGTTTAGAGCTTAGGGAGTTTAGAGCTTAGGGTGTTTAGAGCATAGTGAGTTTAGAGGTTAGGGAGTTTAGAGCTTATGGAGTTTAGAAATTAGGGAGTTTAGAGCTTAGGAAGTTTTGAGCTTAGAGAGTTTAGAGCTTAGAGAAATTAGAGCTTAGTGTGTTTAGAGCTTAATGAGTTTATAGCTTTTTGTGTTTAGAGCTTTGTGAGTTTAGAGGTTAGGGAGTATGGAGCTTAGGGATTTTGGAGCTTAGGGAGTTTAGAGCTTAGGGAGTTTAGAGCATAGGGATTTTAGAGCTTAGGGAGTTTAGAGTTTGTGTGTTTAGAGCTTTGTGAGTATAGAGGTTTGGAAGTTTAGAGCTTTGGGAGTTTAGAAATTAAGGAATTTAGAGCCTAGGGAGTTTAGAGCTTATATAGTTTAGAGCTTAGATAATTTAGAGCTTAGAGAGTTTAGATCTTAGAGTGTTTAGAGCTTAGAGAGTTTAGAGCGTAGATAGTTTAGAGCTTAGAGGATTCAAAGCTTGGGGAGTTTTAAGCTTCTCAAGTTTAGACCTTAGAGGATTTAAAGCTTGGGGAGTTTAGAGCTTCCCAAGTTTAGACCTTCTCAAGTTTAGAGCTTAGGGAGTTTAGAGCTTATGGAGTTTCGAAAGTAGGGAGTTTAGAGCTTAGGGTTTAGAGATTAGGGAGTTTAGTGCTTAGGGAGTTTAGAGCTTAAGGAGTTTAGAGCTTATGGAGTTTAGAGCTTAGGGATTTTAGAGCTTAGGGAGTTTAGAGCTTAGGGAGTTTGAGCTTAGGGAATTTACAGCTTAGGGAGTTTAGAGCTTAGGGAGTTTAGAGCTTAGGGAGTTTGGAGCTTAGGGAGTTTAGCTTTCTGCGTTTAGAGCTTAGGCAGTTTTGTGCTTAGGGAGTTTGGAGCTTAGTGAGTTTAGAGCTTAGGGAGTTTAGAGCACAGGGATTTTAGAGCTTAAGGAGTTTACAGCTTAGGGAGTTTTAAGCATAGGGAGTTTGGAACTTAGGGAGTTTAGAGCTTAGGGAGTTTAGAGCTTAGGGATTTTAGTGCTTAGGGAGTTTAGAGCTTAGGGAGTTCAGAGCTTAGGGAGTTTAGAGCATTTTGATTATAGAGCTTAGGGAGTTTAGAGATTAGGGAGTTTAGAGATTATCGAGTTTAAAGGTTATCGAGTTTTGAGCTTATCGAGATTATGGCTTAGCGAGTTTAGAGCTTAGGGAGTTTAGAGCTTAGGGAGTTTAGAGCATAGGGAGTTAAGAGCTTTGGGAGTTTAGAGCTTGGGATGTTTAGAGCTTAGGGAGTTTAGAGCTTAAGGAGTTTAGAGCTTAAGGAGTTTAGAGCTTAGGGAGTTTAGAGCTTAGGGAGTGTAGAGCATAGGGAGTTTAGAGGTTAGGGATTTTAGAGCTAAGGGAGTTTAGAGTTTAGGGAGGATATTAGGGATTTTAGAGCTTAGGGAGTGTAAAGCTTATGGAGTTTAGAGCTTAGGGTGTTTAGAGCATAGTGAGTTTAGAGCTTAGTGATTTTATAGCTTAGTGTGTTTATTGATAAGTGAGTTTAGAGCTTTGTGTGTTTAGAGCTTTGTGAGTTTAGTGTTAGGGAGTTTAGAGCTTAGGGAGTTTATAAATTTGGGAGTTTAGAGCTTAGGGAGTTAAGGGATTAGAGAGTTTAGATCTTAGTGAATTTAGAGCTTAGAGAGTTCAAAGCTTAGAGAGTTTAGAGCTTAGAGAGTTTTGAGCATAGAGGGTTTAGAGCTTAGAGACTTCAAAGCTTGCGGAGTTTTAAGCTTCTCAAGTTTAGACCTTAGAGGATTTAAAGCTTGGGGAGTTTAGAGCTTCTCAAATTTAGACCTTCTCAAGTTTAGAGCTTAGGAGTTTAGAGCTTATGGAGTTTCGAAAGTAGGGAGTTTAGAGCTTAGGGAGTTTAGAGCTTAGGGAGTTTAGTGCTTAGGGAGTTTAGAGCTTCAGGACTTTAGAGCTTATGGAGTTTAGAGCTTAGGGATTTTAGAGCTTAGGGAGTTTAGAGCTTAGGGAGTTTGAGCTTAGGGAGTTTGGAACTTAGGGAGTTTAGAGCTTAGGGAGTTTAGAGCTTAGGGATTTTAGTGCTTAGGGAGTTTAGAGCTTAGGGAGTTCAGAGCTTAGGGAGTTTAGAGCATTTTGATTATAGAGCTTAGGGAGTTAGAGATTAGGGAGTTTAGAGATTATCGAGTTTAAAGGTTATCGGGTTTTGAGCTTATCGAGATTATGGCTTAGCTAGTTTAGAGCTTAGGGAGTTTAGAGCTTAGGGAGTTTAGAGCATAGGGAGTTAAGAGCTTTGGGAGTTTAGAGCTTGGGATGTTTAGAGCTTAGGGAGTTTAGAGCTTAGGAGTTTAGAGCTTAAGGAGTTTAGAGCTTAGGGAGTTTAGAGCTTAGGGAGTGTAGAGCATAGGGAGTTTAGAGGTTAGGGAGTTTAGAGCTAAGGGAGTTTAGAGTTTAGGGAGGATATTAGGGATTTTAGAGCTTAGGGAGTGTAAAGCTTATGGAGTTTAGAGCTTAGGGTGTTTAGAGCATAGTGAGTTTAGAGCTTAGTGATTTTATAGCTTAGTGTGTTTATTGATAAGTGAGTTTAGAGCTTGTGTGTTTAGAGCTTTGTGAGTTTAGTGGTTAGGGAGTTAGAGCTTAGGGAGTTTATAAATTTGGGAGTTTAGAGCTTAGGGAGTTAAGGGATTAGAGAGTTTAGATCTTAGTGAATTTAGAGCTTAGAGAGTTCAAAGCTTAGAGAGTTTAGAGCTTAGAGAGTTTTGAGCATAGAGGGTTTAGAGCTTAGAGACTTCAAAGCTTGCGGAGTTTTAAGCTTCTCAAGTTTAGACCTTAGAGGATTTAAAGCTTGGGGAGTTTAGAGCTTCTCAAATTTAGACCTTCTCAAGTTTAGAGCTTAGGAGTTTAGAGCTTATGGAGTTTCGAAAGTAGGGAGTTTAGAGCTTAGGGAGTTTAGAGCTTAGGGAGTTTAGTGCTTAGGGAGTTTAGAGCTTCAGGACTTTAGAGCTTATGGAGTTTAGAGCTTAGGGATTTTAGAGCTTAGGGAGTTTAGAGCTTAGGGAGTTTGAGCTTAGGGAGTTTAGAGCTTAGGGAGTTTAGAGCTTAGGGAGTTTAGAGCTTAGGGAGTTTGGAGCTTAGGGAGTTTAGCTTTCTGCGTTTAGAGCTTAGGCAGTTTTGAGCCTAGGGAGTTTGGAGCTTAGTGAGTTTAGAGCTTAGGGAGTTTAGAGCACAGGGATTTTAGAGCTTTAGGAGTTTACAGCTTAGGGAGTTTTAAGCATAGGGATTTGGAACTTAGGGAGTTTAAAGCTCAAGGAGTTTAGAGCTTAGGGATTTTAGTGCTTAGGGAGTCTAGAGCTTAGGGTGTTCATAGCTTAGAGAGTTTAGAGCATTTTGATTTTAGAGCTTAGGGAGTTTAGAGATTAGGGAGTTTAGAGATTATCGAGTTTAAAGGTTATCGAGTTTTGAGCTTATCGAGTTTAGGGCTTAGCGAATTTAGAGCTTAGGGAATTTAGAGCTTAGGGAGTTTAGAGCATAGAGAGTTTAGGACTTGGGGAGTTTAGAGCTTAGGAAGTTTAGAGATTTGGGAGTTTAGAGCTTAGGGATTCTAGAGCTTAGGGAGTTTTGAGCTTAGGGAGTTAGAGCGTATCGAGTTAAGAGGTTATCAAGTTTAGAGCTTATCAAGTTTAGGGCTTAGCGAGTTTATAGCTTAGGGAGTTTAGAGCTTAGGGAGTTTAGGGCTTAGGGAGTTTAGAGCTTAGGGAGTTTAGAGCTTAGGGAGTTTAGAGCTTTGGGAGTTAAGAGCTTGGGCAGTTTAGAGCTTAGGGAGTTTAGAGCTTGGGAAGTTTAGAGCTAAGGGAGTTTAAAGCTTAAGGAGTTTTGCTTTGGGAGTTTAGAGCTTAGGGAGTTTAGTACTTAGGGAGTTTAGAAGTTAGGGAGAGCTAAGGGATTTTAGAGTTTAGGGAGGCTAGAGCATAGGGATTTTAGAGCTTAGGGAGTTTAGAGCTTAGGGAGTTTAGAGGTTTGTGTGTTTAGAGCTTTATGAGTATAGAGGTTTGTAAGTTTAGAGCTTAGGGAGTTTAGAAACTAAGGACTTTAGAGCTTAGGGAGTTTAGAGCTTAGGGAGTTTAGAGCACAGGGATTTTAGAGCTTAGGGAGTTTACAGCTTAGGGAGTTTTAAGCATAGGGAGTTTGGACTTAGGGGGTTTAGAGCTTAGGGAGTTTAGAGCTTAGGGATTTTAGTGCTTAGGGAGTTTAGAGCTTAGGGAGTTCAGAGCTTAGGGAGTTTAGAGCATTTTGATTATAGAGCTTAGGGAGTTTAGAGATTAGGGAGTTTAGAGATTATCGAGTTTAAAGGTTATCGAGTTTTGAGCTTATCGAGATTATGGCTTAGCTAGTTTAGAGCTTAGGGAGTTTAGAGCTTAGGGAGTTTAGAGCATAGGGAGTTAAGAGCTTTGGGAGTTTAGAGCTTGGGATGTTTAGAGCTTAGGGAGTTTAGAGCTTAAGGAGTTTAGAGCTTAAGGAGATTAGAGCTTAGGGAGTTTAGAGCTTAGGGAGTGTAGAGCATAGGGAGTTTAGAGGTTAGGGAGTTTAGAGCTAAGGGAGTTTAGAGTTTAGGGAGGATATTAGGGATTTTAGAGCTTAGGGAGTGTAAAGCTTATGGAGTTTAGAGCTTAGGGTGTTTAGAGCATAGTGAGTTTAGAGCTTAGTGATTTTATAGCTTATTGTGTTTATTGATAAGTGAGTTTAGAGCTTTGTGTGTTTAGAGCTTTGTGAGTTTAGTGGTTAGGGAGTTTAGAGCTTAGGGAGTTTAGAAATTTGGGAGTTTAGAGCTTAGGGAGTTAAGGGATTAGAGAGTTTAGATCTTAGTGAATTTAGAGCTTAGAGAGTTCAAAGCTTAGAGAGTTTAGAGCTTAGAGAGTTTTGAGCATAGAGGGTTTAGAGCTTAGAGACTTCAAAGCTTGCGGAGTTTTAAGCTTCTCAAGTTTAGACCTTAGAGGATTTAAAGCTTGGGGAGTTTAGAGCTTCTCAAATTTAGACCTTCTCAAGTTTAGAGCTTAGGAGTGTAGAGCTTATGGAGTTTCGAAAGTAGGGAGTTTAGAGCTTAGGGAGTTTAGAGCTTAGGGAGTTTAGTGCTTAGGGAGTTTAGAGCTTATGGAGTTTAGAGCTTATGGAGTTTAGAGCTTAGGGATTTTAGAGCTTAGGGAGTTTAGAGCTTAGGGAGTTTGAGCTTAGGGAGTTTAGAGCTTAGGGAGTTTAGAGCTTAGGGAGTTTAGAGCTTAGGGAGTTTGGAGCTTAGGGAGTTTAGCTTTCTACGTTTAGAGCTTAGGCAGTTTTGTGCCTAGGGAGTTTGGAGCTTAGTGAGTTTAGAGCTTAGGGAGTTTAGAGCACAGGGATTTTAGAGCTTAGGGAGTTTACAGCTTAGGGAGTTTTAAGCATAGGGAGTTTGGAACTTAGGGAGTTTAAAGCTTAGGGAGTTTAGAGCTTAGGGATTTTAGTGCTTAGGGAGTCTAGAGCTTAGGGTGTTCAGAGCTTAGAGAGTTTAGAGCATTTTGATTTTAGAGCTTAGGGAGTTTAGAGATTAGGGAGTTTAGAGATTATCGAGTTTAAAGGTTATCGAGTTTTGAGCTTATCGAGTTTAGGGCTTAGCGAATTTAGAGCTTAGGGAATTTAGAGCTTAGGGAGTTTAGAGCATAGAGAGTTTAGGACTTGGGGAGTTTAGAGCTTAGGAAGTTTAGAGATTTGGGAGTTTAGAGCTTAGGGATTCTAGAGCTTAGGGAGTTTTGAGCTTAGGGAGTTTAGAGCGTATCGAGTTAAGAGGTTATCAAGTTTAGAGCTTATCAAGTTTAGGGCTTAGCGAGTTTATAGCTTAGGGAGTTTAGAGCTTAGGGAGTTTAGGGCTTAGGGAGTTTAGAGCTTAGGGAGTTTAGAGCTTAGGGAGTTTAGAGCTTTGGGAGTTAAGAGCTTGGGCAGTTTAGAGCTTAGGGAGTTTAGAGCTTGGGAAGTTTAGAGCTAAGGGAGTTTAAAGCTTAAGGAGTTTAGTGCTTTGGGAGTTTAGAGCTTAGGGAGTTTAGAACTTAGGGAGTTTAGAAGTTAGGGAGAGCTAAGGGATTTTAGAGTTTAGGGAGGCTAGAGCATAGGGAGTTTAGAGCTTAGGGAGTTTAGAGCTTAGGGAGTTTAGAGGTTTGTGTGTTTAGAGCTTTATGAGTATAGAGGTTTGGAAGTTTAGAGCTTAGGGAGTTTAGAAACTAAGGACTTTAGAGCTTAGGGAGTTTAGAGCTTAGAGTGTTTAGAGCTTAGAGAATTTAGAGCTTAGAGAGTTTATATCTTAGAGAGTTTAGAGCTTAGAGAGCTTAGGGCGTAGATAATGTAGAGCTTAGAGGATTCAAAACTTGGGGAGTTTTGAGCTTCTCAAGTTTGGACCTTAGAGGATTTAAAGCTTGGGGAGTTTAGAGCTTCTCAAGTTTAGACCTTCTCAAGTTTAGAGCTTAGGGAGTTTAGAGCTTAGGGAGTTTCGAGCTTAGGGAGTTTAGAGCTTAGGGAGTTTAGAGCTTTGGGAGTTTAGTGCTTAGGGAGTTTAGAGCTTAGGGAGTTTAGAGCTTAGGGAGTTTAGAGCTTAGGGATTTTAAAGCATAGGGAGTTTAGAGCTTAGGGAGATTAGAGCTTAGGGAATTTACAGCTTAGGGAGTTTAGAGCTTAGGGAGTTTAGAGCTTAGGGAGTTTGGAACTTAGGGAGTTTAGCTTTCTGCGTTTAGAGCTTAGGCAGTTTTGTGCTTAGGGTGTTTGGAGCTTAGGGAGTTTAGAGCTTAGGGAGTTTACAGCTTAGGAAGTTTTAATCATAGGAAGTTTGGAGCTTAGGAGTTTAGAGCTTAGGAAGTTTAGAGCTTAGGGATTTTAGTGCTTAGGGAGTTTAGAGCTTAGGGAGTTAAGAGAATAGGGAGCTAAGAGATTGGAGAGTTTAGAGCTTAGTGAATTTAGAGCTTAGATAGTTTAGATGTTAGAGAGTTTAGAGCTTAGGGTTTTTAGAGCATTGTGAGTTTGGAGCTTACTGAGTTTAGAGCTTAGTTTGTTTAGAGCTTAGTGAGTTTAGAGGTTAGGGAGTTTAGAGCTTATGGAGTTTAGAAATTAGGGAGTTTAGAGCTTAGGAAGTTTAAAGCTTAGAGAGTTTAGAGCTTAGAGAATTTTGAGCTTAGTGTGTTTAGAGCTTAATGAGTTTAGAGCTTTGTGTGTTTAGAGCTTTGTGAGTTTAGAGGTTAGGGAGTATGGAGGTTAGGGATTTTGGAGCTTAGAGAGTTTAGAGCTTGGGGAGTTTAGAGCTTGGGGAGTTTAGAACATAAGGAGTATGGAGCATTGGAAGTTTAGAGCTTAGAGAGTTTACAACTTAAGTAGTTTAGTGCTTAAGGAGTTTAAAGCTTAGGGAGTTTACAGGTTAGGGAGTTTAGAGCTTATGGAGTTTAGAAATTAGGAGTTTAGAGCTTAGGAAGTTTAGAGCTTAGAGAGTTTAGAGCTTAGAGAATTTAGAGCTTAGTGTGTTTAGAGCTTAATGAGTTTAGAGCTTTTTGTTTTTAGAGCTTTGTGAGTTTAGAGGTTAGGGAGTATGGAGCTTAGGGATTTTGGAGCTTAGGGAGTTTAGAGCTTAGGGAGTTTAGAGCATAGGGATTTTAGAGCTTAGGGAGTTTAGAGCTTAGGGAGTTTAGAGCTTGGGATGTTTAGATCTTAGGGAGTTTAGAGCTTAAGGAGTTTAGAGCTTAGGGAGTTTAGAGCTTAGGTAGTGTAGAGCATAGGGAGTTTAGAGGTTAGGGAGTTTAGAGCTAAGGGAGTTTAGAGTTTAGGGAGGTTATTAGGGATTTTAGAGCTTAGGGAGTGTAAAGCTTAGGGAGTTTATAGCTTAGGGTGTTTAGAGCATAGTGAATTTAGAGCTTAGTGATTTTATAGCTTAGTGTGTTTATTGCTAAGTGAGTTTAGAGCTTTTGTGTTTAGAGCTTTGTGAGTTAGAGGTTAGGGAGTTTAGAGGTTAGGCTGTTTAGAAATTTGAGAGTATAGAGGTTAGGGAGTTAAGGGATTAGAGAGTTTTAGAACTTAGTGAATTTAGAGCTTATAGAGTTTAGAGCTTAGTGAGTTTAGAGGTTTTGTGTTTTTAGAGCTTTGTGAGTATAGAGGTTGGAAGTTTAGAGCTTAGGGAGTTTAGAAATTAAGGACTTTAGAGCTTAGGGAGTTTAGAGCTTAGAGAGTTTAGAGCTTAGAGAATTTAGAGCTTAGAGAGTTTAGATCTTAGAGTGTTTAGAGCTTAGAGAGTTTAGAGCGTAGATAGTTTAGAGCTTGGAGGATTCAAAGCTTGGGGACTTTTAAGCTTCTCAAGTTTAGACCTTAGAGGATTTAAAGCTTGGGGAGTTTAAAGCTTAGGAGTTTAGAGCTTAGGGTGTTTAGAGCATTGTGAGTTTGGAGCATAGTGAGTTAGAGCTTAGTTTGTTTAGAGCTTTGTGAGTTTAGAGGTTGGGGAGTTTAGAGCTTATGGAGTTTAGAATTAGGGAGTTTAGAGCTTAGGAAGTTTAAGAGCTTAGAGAGTTTAGCTTAGAGAATTTAGAGCTTAGTGTGTTTAGAGCTTAATGAGTTTAGAGCTTTTTGTTTTTAGAGCTTTGTGAGTTTAGAGGTTAGGGAGTATGGAGCTTAGGGATTTTGGAGCTTAGGGAGTTTAGAGCTTAGGAGTTTAGAGCATAGGGATTTTAGATCGTAGGGAGTTTAGAGCTTAGGGAGTTTAGAGCTTAGTGATTTAGAGGTTTGTGTGTTTAGAGCTTTGTGAGTATAGAGGTTCGGAAGTTTAGAGCTTAGGGAGTATAGAAATTAAGGACTTTAGAACTTAGGGAGTTTAGAGCTTAGAGAGTTTAGAGCTTAGAGAATTTAGAGCTTAGAGAGTTTAGATCTTAGAGTGTTTACAGCTTAGAGAGTTTAGAGCGTAGATAGTTTAGAGCTTAGAGGATTCAAAGCTTGGGGAGTTTTAAGCTTCTCAAGTTTAGACCTTAGAGGATTTAAAGCTTGGGGAGTTTAGAGTTTCTCAAGTTTAGACCTTCTCAAGTTTAGAGCTTAGGGTTTAGAGCTTAGGGAGTTTCGAATGTCGGGAATTTAGAGCTCAGGGAGATTAGAGCTTAGGGTTTAGTGCTTAGGGAGTTTAGAGCTTAGGGAGTTGAGATTAGGGATTTTAGAGCTTAGGGATTTTAGAGCTTAGGGAGTTTAGAGCTTAGGGAGTTTGAACTTAGGGAATTTAGAGCTTAGGGAGTTTAGAGCTTAGGGAGTTTAGAGCTTAGGGAGTTTGGAGCTTAGGGAGTTTAGCTTTCTGCGTTTAGAGCTTAGGCAGTTTTGTGCTTAGGGAGTTTGGAGCTTAGTTTGTTTTTAGCTTAGGAGTTTTAGCACAGGGATTTTAGCATTTGGAGTTTGGAGTTGGGAGCTTAGGGAGTTAGTATAGGGAGTTTGGAGCATGTGGATTTTGCTTAGGGATTTAAGTTTAGGGTTTTTAGAGCATTTTGATTTTAGAGCTTAGGGAGTTAGAGATTAGGGGTTTAGAGATTAGGAGCTTATTAGAGTTATGGTGTTTAGAGCTTATGAGTTTAGGGGTTAGCGAATTTTGGAGCTTAGTGAGTTTAGAGCTTAGTTTGTTTAGAGCTTAGTGAGTTTAGGAGTTAGGGGTTTAGAGCTTAGTGAGAAGTTAGGAGAATTTAGAGTTTAGAGTGGAGAGTTAGAGTGGAAGTAAGGACCTGGTATTTGAACGAAATACCTGGAGATTAGCATGTAAACCAGATCAAATAGTGCGGAACCTATTTGATTGGCGATCCAATCAGTGAGAACACACGAAGAATCAATCAGGAATTGAAACTAACGTTAGAAATCGATTGGGAGTCGATCTAATGTGTGAACTTGGAGAACGAATTGGGAGGTTTCTGGACGGCTAGGGTACGTCTGGAATCGTAATTGATCGAGAGCTTTTATTTTTCACGAATTGAGTTGTATTTATAGGTTGGTATTATTAATAGTGCTGAACTGAACCATTAGTATGGAATACCCTGGAATCGTATGTATAGCGTATAGACATCAGTTTCCGACAAGTTTGTAAGCCACATCGGGTGGAATACCCTGATAGTGTCCATTTGTCCCTCTTTACTTAAGACTATGACCGCTTCAGCTGTTCTCCAATCATAATACCACCACTTAAAATGTGGAGTAAAATCCTGTGGCATTTCCCTGAGTGGGATTCTCGACATTGTGCGAGGAGGATTCCACTTCAACACTATCTTAGCTTGCCAGTAATGACATCAACCTCAGACCTTCTGATATACCCTAGTAGGCTGTTGAGGTCTGAAGTTAACCCATCTAGTGTGGTACTCCTTCTTTAGGGCAGTCTCAAACCAGCCTGACATCTTCCTCGTGTCAGCATACAAAAGCCTTAGTTTGGCCAACTGGTTGAGCTCAAAACCTGGTAGGGTCTTTAGATCATGTGGGAATCTGAGTACTCTATGCCCTTTTCACTCTTAACTGCATAGACGTTAAGGTCATCAAAATATGCTCATGCTATAATCCTACCTGATACCTTATGATGTTTCTTGACTCTGTAAAGTTTGGTGTAGGAATCCTTCTTTGGTGTAGTACTTTGGCTCTAACTTCTTCAAAACATGCAGCCCACTCAGTGTTTCGAATGTCAACATCATTATTTGAGGCTTGGGCTGTGTCTTCTGCTTTCTCTGATTCTTGCTCCATATTGTTCAACACCTCAATAGTATCGCTGACAAGGGATTCACCCAGATTGGGGACCACATTACCTTCATTGTCAGCGTACTGAGGGTACTCCTCGGCAGTGACATCTTCGATCTCTACCTCATCAACATTGTTGAACTCTTTGTCACTAGTCGAATCGCATGTCGGAGCATCTTTTACTATTTCATCTGGATTTAGCTCGAAAAGCTCTGCGAGTTGCTCATTTGATAAGTCAGGAATTATTTCCCCTTCTTCAGGGGTATAATTCACTGAACTCCTGACTATCCCTTGCAGGTCAAGTATCATCGTTAGCTGAGACTTAACCTGCTGAAGGGAGCAACATCAAACTCATCTCTTTGGTAAGATTGATCTGTTTGGTTTAAACATTTCACACATAAATCATTAGTAGTTGATCAACCAGAAAAGCATTAAAGGAATATAACATTAAATACATTGTGTTCAATTACATGATTCAAATACAAAAGAGATAAATACATAAACATCTAATCGTTACTTTTATCTTGGATCATGGTTTCATCACTTTGAGGAGCAGAGGTAAAAGATGATTGATCTTGTCTATTCTTAGTCCTTCTCTCCTGATCTGTAGCAATGGTCGATGCTGGTGCATCCGCTACTTGTCCTTCTTCATCATCATCACTCTCTTCATCTTCATCCAGATCATCATCATCACTATCCTTACCATCTCCCTCTTTAATCTTCAGAGGCTCATCTTTAGCTCATTTAAGTTTGAGCATGATGGTCTTCTTAGCATTCTCCAACTCTTCAATTTTCTTAGCAGAAGTGACTCTATGCTCTTGGAGTTGGGCGATCTCGAGGCTCTGAGCAGCTATTTGCTGGGCCTGCTCCTTGATTAGCCGATCCTGCTCCTTGATTAGCCGATCCTGCTCCGAGATCCGGTGTGACTGCACAACAGTGACATCTGCAAGCTGTCGGATCTGTGCAGTCTTCTCTTCATCAGCAGCTAACCAGTCGCATCCCCACACGGTTTAGCGCTGACAGCTGGTCCTCTACCCCAAATTGTGGTAAATGAGATCCATATATACGTGCAGGATCAGATGAGGGTCCCGATTGGTGGCTAGTGGTGGTGGTGGTTGTGGTAAATATTGGGTTGGGTCTGTGAGATATGGAGGTGATGTAGGAGGAAAGATATGGTGGTGGTTGGTATATTTACAGTGGTGGGAGGTGTGGTAGTGGTAGTGGTAGTTTGTGGTGGCTGTGGTGGCTGTGGTGGCTGTTGTGGTGGATGTTGTGGCTGTAGAAGTGGTAGGGATGGTGGTAGCTGTGGTGGCTGTGGGGGCTGTTGTGTGTACGAAGGTGGAGTCTTCTTCTCTTCTTCTTTTGCCGTGGGGCTGAGCCATCTGTTTCTTCCTCGATCCAGTCGAGGTGGATGCTCCCCTAGAACACGGCTAGTAGACTCAAGAGCATAGCTGGGATCTACTGTCGTCTCTCCCGAATTACTGTGGGCGTTCACCAACCGCCCCGGAGTCCATACTCGGTGGGACAACCTGCTTCCCACGGTCCTCGTCAGGGGCTCCTCATCTGACTCTTCTTCCTCCTCACCAGGTATGAAGTCCTGGTGGAAGCCTGCAGACTCAGCTATGTCGCCTGTTGGGCAGACACTGGGGGTATAACATCTGAAGCTGTGCCCCTCGTTGAGCAGGCATATCATCCCCAACATCCCCACTATCATCATCGTCTGAATCATGCTCTGGGAGCAACAACCTCTCATCATCTGAATCGCTGTCATCATGACGCCATTTGCGTCTACCTGGTGCCATATATCGTTCATTTGCCAGATGGCTGATCAACCTTTTTACCTGGGGCTTTACCGCTTGCCCCGATACACTCTCATGCGACCAAAAAAGTAAGAAGCTTCTCGTTAAAATTAGCTGCAGAATCTGGGATACATACAAAAACCCTCCTTCCCCTTGGCCTCCAGATTCTCCACCAGATACGAGAAGATCATGCTCGAGAAGCTGAAGGGGTGGTTCAGCACCAGTGCCACATAGGCATTCTGAATCTGGTCTGACAGGTCATCAAACCCACCCCTTCGAGAAGCAATACACTTCAGGATCACATGCGCCAAGTATTTATACTGGGGACACAGGTTGCTCTTTTTGAGCACACCGAGTTGATGTCCCAAGCATATTTAATCCTGAGGAAGCAACCTCTGAGTGTAAGTGGATGTAGTCTGGTGGGTTGATCAGTATCATCCCCAATATCAAGTACTCCTGGATGTCAGCTGCTGTAATTTCAATGTCATGACATGAATGGAGCTTCGTATGCTGTAAGGCTCATGTGAACGATCTACGGAGGCATTTTCCCGAAAGCCTGATGTAACGACCTGTAAGGAGTACACTGTGTGGATATGGCTTTGTGTATCCGAGAGCGTCGAAGGAATGCAATAATATCTATAAACTCGGCTCCATTCTGAGTCGTATGGTCCAAATGAGCACATATATTGTGCTTTGGATTTATGGACCATCTATTAGCCATTGACCTGAAACACAAGACACAGAACCATTTATAAGTCATACATTCAAAATTCAGTTCAAGGTGTATAGTTTAAATTCAATCCGATACATTCATGGTAATGAATCATGCGACTGGAGTCAGTCGTTTGTTCTTTCGTGCGACTGAGCTCATTCGGTTGAATGAGACATGCGACTGAGTTCAATTTGCTGACTGAGTCTGCGATTGTTCAGTCGGCCGCCTGAACTCATTCGCATGGTTCATTCTGCCGATTGATCCAATCGCAAGATTCAGTCGTGCGATTGGAGTTCATCCGGCGACCAATCGCATGACTCCCTGTTCATTCGACTGAGGTTCGAATCTTGACCTAATTCAAGTAATTTAACATGGCTTAATGGTCCAAAAGACTCGCCATCTTGTCAATAATGACCTATTAAACTTAATTTTAACATTTAGCTTAGTTTATGTAGGTTATTAGGGCATTTTTCAATCCGATCAATGTTTCATTCGAATAACCAATTTGACTCAAGATCTTCTGTTTCTATAAGTTTTGACTGCAATGTACTTGTATACTTGTCAATCGAATGTCAGAAGATCAATAGCAATGTGAAAACACGATCTCTAGAAATTTTTGGCAGAGTAACGGGAAAGAAAGCGATATGGGTGCGATTGGGATTGATGAGTGAAATGCGATCGACTGAGGCCCTTTAAATACTGACCCTAATTTCAATCGGCCGACTGGCCTCATTCGCTCAGTTCATTCGGGCGACTGAGGTTCAGTCGTGCGATTGAGTTGGCTGACTGAGTCTCAGTCGGTCGACAGACTCATTAGTGCCCTTTCATTGCTTTCTCAATTAACCGACTGAGTCTCAGTCGGTTGACTTACTCATTCGCACCCTGTCATTCGGTTGAAAGGATCATTCTTAACGCCATTCGGGTGAATGACTAAATTTCATGTCCAGTCGTGCGAATGGGATCCATTCGCATGGTTGGTCCTATTCATGGTTCAATCGTGCGAATGGGATACATTCGCATGTTGGTCCATATTCATGGTCCGATCGTGCGAATGGGTCACACTTGGTAGATTTTCTGCCATTTTGACATTTTAATCTTTTGAAATAGACATTATAAGTTTGTATCATCTCAGACATGATCATTTTTAACCAAGTTAGTCACCTCAGACGTGACTACTTTAAACTTGAAAATTCATGTCGTCATCTCAGACATGACCCATTCAGTGAGTTGATCCCTTATCGATTTTCATGATGTAGTCCGGCAAACAAATTAACTAAAACGACTCGCTAAATTAGAAATTTAAACTAAAGACTAAAAATTAAGACTTGTTTTGGCTTTTGTGAGAGATAGACCTAAGGTGGAAATCTACTGGATTTGGTTCTGGAATCGAAAGCTTCAAGTTAGATTGACCACACCTGGACCAATTCAATTTTGGAATCATACAGGCACATCAAATCATTTGGGACTTGTTTTCAAAATCTTTTGATGCTCAATTCTTGGTGTTCATCCAGAGTCATTAGCAACTTTAGGAATCATACTAGAAATCTTAGATCACCACATTGATTTAAACTTTCAAGAATTGCAGCCACAATGATTGTCAATATGTTTGTCCACTTAATCCATACACAGACTCTTGACACAAACTGGTGATTGTTTTTGGTTTAATTATTTCAACGAACATTTGTGGATCCCACACTTATATGGTAATCAACATTCCTCAGGAGCTTTTGAGCGGTCTACGGTTATTTTTACAAGAAAAGACTATTCTTAGAGCTTTCAAGGAGAAGCCAATCCTCAGGTCAGTGCCATCGCACAGCAGAGAGGCGGCAAACAACAATGAATTCTAAAATATCTAGGTTATGCTTATCCTCAGGTCAGTGCCATCGCACAGCAGAGAGGCGCACAACCTATCTCCTTGTTAGAGCAGCTTAATATTATTTTGCACCAAATGCACTAACAACATAAGTCATTGGAATATTGTTGATTGTGTTAACCAGCGATAAGATGGGAGCCCACAGTCAGTTGAACCACTTAGTTTGATCTTGAGATCACCAGTCAGGTCTAATCATCTATTGTGTTGAATCTACCGACATATCAATTGTGGTCTAGCAACCTGTACGTCTACTCTCATTGTGTTACCTTAAGAGTTACCAGTTTTTCTATCATCTTCCCTTTTATATTGCTTAGACTACACAGACTTATACTTTGAATTTTTGCACCTTTTCTAAATTAAAATTTCAAAGTCCCTCTTGATTTGTTCCTGTGTACTATCATATTCCATAGGGTTTGAATCGGTATCAGAGATACAATCTACCTTGTATAAGTTTTCCACTTCTTCTCCCTCTCTTTTTTTTTAAATTTGCTTGCTGACTTATTCACCCCCTAAAATACTAAAATCATATTTTAGGATTTTAATAAACAGCAGAATAACATAAGTTTAACGTTAATCAAACTAATTTAACCAAATAAACTCAACAAATGAAGAATTAGCTAAGCTACATCGGACTACACATGATCATTTTAAGGAATAACATCACTTCTCTTTTTAACGCCGTTGACCTCTAGCAAATATTGAAAACGTGGTTATCAAAGGATTTAGTATAGAGGTCAGCGCGTTGAAAATCAGTATTAATTTTACCACATCAATTAAGTTCTTTTCAAAACAACTCTTATGAAATGATATTTAATACCGATATGTTTGGTCTTAGGATGTTGGACCGGATTTTTAGTTATTGCAATTGCAGCAGAGTTATCTACAAAATAGGAGTAGAATAGAACGTTAAACCGTAATCCCGCATTTGCTGTTGAATCCAGATGATTTGTGAATAGCAACTTGCAGCAGCAACATATTCGGCTTCACACGTTGACAATGCAACCGATGTCTGCTTCTTACACTGCCAGGTAATTAATCTTCTCCCAAAGAATTGACACCCTGCTGATGTAGACTTGTAGTTCATCTTGCAGCCTCCGTAGTCCGAGTCACTATACGCCGTGAGCTCAAAATCATCATCATGAGGATACCACAGCCCAAGTGTGGGTGTACCCTTTAGATAGCGAAAAATCCTTTTGACCCCGATCAGATGATTGACCTTAGGTTTAGCCTGATATCTAGAGCATAATATGTCGCATACATGATATCAGGTCTAGAGGCAGTGAGATACATGAGGGATCCAATCATTCCTCGGTACATCGTGGCATCCACAAGATCTCCATTTTCATCAGGTGCTATGTCGTGATTCGTAGCAGTGGAGTACCGGCAGCAGATGCATTCTCCATGTCAAAACGATTGAGAATGTCTCTTACGTACTTGGTCTGATGTAGAAAGATCCCATTTGGTGTTTGATCCACTTGTAGCCCGAGAAAGAACTTCATCTCCCCCATAGCACTCATCTCAAAATTTTTCTTCATAACTGCTTCAAACTCTTTGCATAACTCTTCGTTCTCGAACCGAAGATTATGTCATCAACATAGATTTGTACGAGCAGTAGGTCGCCATCTTTTTCTTTAATGAACAGCGTGCAGTCAATGACTCCCCTGCGAAAGCCGTGTTTCACAAGATGAGTCGAGAGTTTCTCATACCAAGCTCTTGGAGCTTGATGAAGCCCGTATAAAGCCTTGTCGAGCTTGTAGACTCTATCCCGATGATAAGGATCTTCAAATCCCTCGGGTTGACTGACATAGACTGCTTCTCTGATTTCCCCATGAAGAAATGCACTCTTCACATCTAATTGATAGACTTTAATCTTCATGTACGATGCATAGGCAAGGAAGATACGAATGGCTTCCATCCTTGCCACGGATGCAAACACCTCATTGTAATCAATTCCCTCGACTTGGCGAAAACCTTGAACCACCAGTCGAGCTTTATTCCTGATAATACCTGGTCAGATTACGTGTAAACCATCAAATAGTGCGGAATCCTATTTGATTGCGTCCAATTGAGAACACACGAATATCAATCAGGAATTGAAACTAACGTTAGAATCGATTGGAGTCGATCTAATGGTTCTGTGAACTGGAGAACGAATTGGGAGGTTTTCTGGAACGGCTAGGGACGTCTGGATCGTAATTGGATCGACAGTTTTTATTTTTCCAAATGGAGTTGTATTTATAGGTTTGGATTATTCAATCGTGCGACTGAACCATTAGTATGGTCAGTCGTGCGATTAAGCCATGCGTTGATTCATTCGCACGACTGAGTGTTCATCGTGCGACTGAGCCAATCTTATGTTACAATCATACGACTGATCCAGTCTCCGGGTTCAGTCGTGCGACTAGTTATTCGTATGAAGTTGTTCATGCTAATGGTCCATTCGCATGGGCCATTCGCATGAGAATTCTTATGTTAAGTTTGAATGTATTGATTAATAAACATTATTGTGAGCATTCAAACAATCACTAACCTAATTAACCATTTTATATCAACTTATTAATGAAATATTAATCATTACAATCACAAACAACCATATCATTTCATTAATCATATCATATTACACCAGAATCAGATAAACAAGATCTATTACATTTTATATCATTATCTAGGGACATACATGTATCAACAAACTCCCCCTTGGACCTAGATCTCCTAATCTCTTGTTTTCTGCATAACCTCTTTGTATTTCTCCTACTTCTCCTCTTTTGTGACTCCCGTGTGAATCTTTCTTGCATTTTAAAACCCATTTGTGGTGCCTATGACCTAAGCACCTTTAGGTCTATCAACAAGAGTCCATACACCTAACTTCTTGAACTGAAGAAGTCTTCTTGCATTGCACTCACCCGCGCCTCCTCTTTAGTGCTTCACTGACATATTTTGGCTCACCTGTGAGACAAAACACCGATAGGCACCATCATGAATATATCCCTTTTCCATAACAGAGGCATAATCAGCTGAGTACAGCAGATTTCGGGTTTGTACTCCTGATCGGACATCCCCAATGACATTGTCTAAGGATTATAAAACATTTAGTCGTGATCCTGGAGTAGTAGGAACAGCTACCTCAGAGCCAAGATGAACATTTGGTTCTGCATCTGAGGTAGTTGGAGTTTGAGGCTCTGAAGTCGAAGGTGCATCACTGGTAGATGCTTGTGGACTTTCAGGAACTGGAACTTGTCCGCCTGACTATTCTGGTTATCTTCTTTAGCTTCATCTTCAAGGAGGAGTCACTGTTGTCAACTACTCCCCTAACTGAGTAGATGATTCTCCCTGTGAGCTAGATGTTGGTGGATGCAAGCTATCATACATCATTCGTGTAGCTAACTCGTCATCCAGGGAGAGAGAGGAATGTTGAACGACTTGAAGAATCCATCATAGTCGAATAAGTAGGCGGGTCCTGTGCCATAGGTGGTATGGTAAATCGCTGAACATCAACATTACACCACACTTCTACTAGACCCGTTGAGTTGTTGTAAACTCGCTTGTTCGGTATGTTGTATCCTAGAAAGATGCCTTCATCTGCCTTCTCTCTGAATTACCCTCTTGTGTCTTCTTCAGAAGTGTGCACGGCGCCCCAAATGGTTAGAGATACTCCAAGTTAAGTTTGCGTCTTTGTAGTAGCTCGTAACATGTTTTTCCATGGCGCTTGACTATCATGACTTGATTCAGTGTATAACAAGCATTTGCCACTGCCTCATTCCAGAATTGGATAGGTAGTTTCGAGTCTGCCAGCATAGTCCGTGCTGTCTCTATCAAGCTCCTGTCTTTCTCTCAACAACGCCATTCATCGAGGTGTGTAAGCAGAAGTGAATTGATGCACAATCCCCTTTTGGTTGCAGTATTCCTCCATCCACTGGTTCTTGAATTCCGTTTCGTTGTCTGAGCGTACTTGTCTAACTTTCAACTTGTAGAGAGATTCCAGTGTGGTTACCAACTCCTTGAATGATTCAAATGTTTCTGATTTGGATTTCAGAAACATTACCCAAGTGAATCTTGAGTAGTCACGGTGACCACAAAACAGTACAAGTCGCCTGCAATGCTCTTTGTACTGACTGGACCGAACAGATCCATGTGAAGAAGTTCAAGAGGAAGTTCTATTGAGTTAACTTTTTTTCCATATGAGACTTCTTTGTCTGTTTACCTTTCTTGCAAGCTATACAGAAATCAGGAAGCTGAAAGTTCTTGACATTAACACCTCTCACCAGATCCTTCTGAATCAAGTGATTCATCTTCTTTGACTGATGGGTCCCATTCTCCTATGCCAGGAGATGGAGTCTTCTTTCAGTAGCTTTGGTTAGAAAACATGAACCTCTGATCCATTGTAGACAGAGACAAGAATAAAGTCTTTATATCTTGAAGCAGTCATCAAAACTTGGTCCTTTGGGATCATGTAGTCTTTCTTTAGTACGTAACACTTCTTGTTGTCGAAGATGACTTTAAATTCCTTATCACATACTTGAGAAACAGAGAGTAAGTTGTTTTGAAGTTGCTGGTCGTAGTTCACCCTATCAAACTTAACTTTCTGATTTCCAACTTCTCCCTAAGCTGTGATATAGCCTCCCTTGTTTCCAGCAAACGAGACATGACCTCCTTTTATTTGTTTGACATTTGATAAAAGAGCTCGTGTCCTGTCATGTGCCTGGATGCTCCGCTATCTACTATCCACGTGTTAGTTTTAGCACTGTATTGAACAACCTGCACATACAAGGTAAAGGATTAGTTTAGGTTAGGAACCCAGCCTTTACTGGCTTGGTTGTTCCTAGAGGCATCACACATCAGAAATTCAACCCATTGACCCTTAGAAGGTGAGGGTAGCTCAGGTTCCTTCTTGTCATCATTATCACATAGAGATTGACTTCTCTTTCCATAAGCCAGATTTGTGCAATGCCTGTTTGTGATAAACAGTCGACTGGCTAAGGTTGAACCTTCTGTTCACTAGTTTTTCTAGGTGGAGTTAAAGAGCTCCTTTAAGAAGACTTAGGTTTTGAGTCCTGAAGTTCAATCTTCTTCCTAGGCGTCTGATATAAAAACAATAGAAGCAATGTGTCCACATTCTCCATAGTTGTAGCACGCCCTGCTATCAACTTTATGATTAACTTTCTTTGTGGAGACGTGCGTGACACTCTAGTAACATCACTCACTTTAGGTTTTGAATCTGGTTCTTTTGATGTGTTTACTGGTTTATCAAAATTAACTGATTTAACCTGTTTGACATCCTTTTCTTTTTGGTTAACTTGTCTTTGACTTGAAGTATGTGAAGATTATCCTTAAAAGCCCTTTTAGGTACTGATTTGACTTTGTTTGAACCTGACTTAAGTTAACCTTTTCAAATTCCTTTTCCATATTAACACAAGGAAATTTACCCTTTGCCTTTGAAGTGGTTTCCTTTGGTTTGTTTCCAGTGTCAATAGATGAACATAAGGAATCTGGATCACTAACAGAGGAGTAGACACTACATGATCCTTGATGGGATTACTATTTATAGTCTAGTCTTAGTGTTCATCAAAGTCTCCGGTGGTGGCGGACCACTTTATAACCCAGTCCCTCCCCGTTGTTCCTTTCTTTCACTAAGTGTTGGACTATGTGCGAAGAACTAGTCCAACTATGCAGTTTCTGTTTTAGTGAATTTACTTCTACTTCTAGACTGCCTTTTGCTTCTTAGTGTCTTCTAGGGAGTTTAGATAATACCTAATGTCATTAGCTTGATTAAGGCAACTACTTCGGTTTCCCTAAGCTGTTTAGTCAAAAGGTCTATCTTTCTTTATAGCTGTGCTCATTTTGTTTTAATACCCTATTAGCCTCAGTGCATAGATGCAAATCTTTTATCAAGTTATCATTATGATCTAATAACCTAGCAAATTTAGCATCTATGCTATTCCTAAAGGCATTCAATCAGAACAAGCATGATTATTAAACATTGTGTCTGTAGTACTTACCTGAGTTGATTCAGAAGCGTTTGCCATCAATGCAGTATCAGATGATTTGATTCTGTTGCTTTGTCTTTTCTGTCTCTGACATGGTAGTCTCCGCTTTTGGCTGTAACTGACATCGGTTGCAGTTGCTTCTTCACTATGTGACATTGTTATCTCAACTGCTAGATCTCCTTCACTAGCAGAATCACTGTCAATATCTTCTACATTTGCAATGTTTGATTCCCCTGGTGAGACAAACCTAAAGCTCCAATCCTGTCCTTCATCATCATGAGCAATCAAGGCTTTGGAGTCCTTGTTTGAGGAAGTAGAACTGGTAGTTTGCTTGTCTAGACGAGTGAAGGATGAGAACGGGTTCCCGTTCCCAGTCTTCTTTGGCTTCACACATTCTCTCTTGAAGTGCCCCTTTTCACCACAGTTAAAGCAGGTCACTTTACTCTTGTCGAAGCCAAAGGTGGTATCCTTAGTAGCAACCAAGTTCTGTCCAGTCTTTTTCACAAACTTCTTCGCCCTCCGGACAGCACTAGCTAAGGTCCACATTATATTCATTCTCTCAAGCTCCATTTCGTCCACCTGCTCGTAGTCCTCGTCTGCCAAGTGGCAGTTTCCAATCTTTCCAGCAACCAGTTCATCATAAGAATGAACCACTGCTGCCAAAAGATCCATGTGCTATCGAGCTACTTCCACAGTCACATTACCGAGGTTCTCGGTCTTCAGTCTAGTAGCATTTGCTTCAGATCCAATGTATTGGGTACAAGAAGACCTTGACGTTTCTGAACCTGAAGGAGTTGCATGTGTAGGACTCGATGAGCTAGACACAAATGTAGTCTGGAGAGGTGCTCCAGATGTCTTAGCTTGAGGCGTGGCATTGTATAAAGCTGGATTTTGATTGTACGTAGAGTTCTGAGCTCTGTACTTCATTCTAAGTGATTCTTCTCGCAACTTAAGAATGAAGTCATTAATATCCAGTTTTGGCAGCATTCCATTCTGTCTAAGATTAGACACGAATGAAACCCATTTTTCAGGCAATCAGTCTGCAAAATTATTAACTTTCTCTTCCATGGTAGTAGTCACTCCATGTGTATGCAGTTCACTCATCAGATGGTAGAATCTATCTATAACATCGTCCAAACTCTTGTTTCCCATCGATGAGAAGTTGTAGAATTCGTTCTTTAACTCTTTAGCCTTGATTGCCTTCAACGAGGCATTCCCGTCGTACCTCTTCTCTAGCTCATCCCGTAGTTTCTTGGACTGCTTATTCTCTGAGTACTGGTGGAATATCTCTTTAGGGATAGACTGTGTAATCAATGCATAGACCCTCTTCTCTGCATTATATTTGACTTTCTGTGCGTCTGTCATCCCTCCTAAGGTTAACTTTACTCCATCGGCTCCCACCGGCGTACTATATCCAATCTCGATGGCTTCCCATAGATTCGGATCCACTCCATTGAGGTAGATCTCAAAACGTTGTTTCCAGTGGGGAAACTCATCTAACGTTAAAAGCTTTGGTGGTATATTATGATTACCCACCTCACTCTCAAGTAACAGCAGGTTCTGGATCCTAGAGTCCTTCCCAGCAATAAAGGCTGACATTTGATCTTCCATTGTGAATAACTTTAAGTCTAATAAGCAATTGTCACTGGGGCGACTGAAGGATGCGAATGGGCTAGTCGTGCGTATGAACTCTACGACTGGTTCAATCGTGCGGCTGAACTAAGTGATTAGCTCAGTCGTGCGAATGAATCTGATGCGTATGAGCAGTGCGACCGAACGGTTCAATCGTACGAATGGAGATACGACTAAGTCCAATCGTGCGTCTGAGCAATGCGAATGAGGTCCAGTCGTGCGAATGGCTCACTCGTGCGACTGAAGCTGCTGTTATGCGAAAATCTCTAGGTTAAACGTGTTTTAGCCGTAAAAATTTGAACTTTCGCAAGGTTGAATTGCCTAAGTCCGTAGAAACCAAAATTTGATGAGCAGGGAACGTCCAAGATCACTTTTGACACAAAAGATTGCGTTTTTAGTGCAAAAACACAAACTTTTTGTCAATCTTGATTGAATCACACGTAATCAAGACCCAAAGCTCTGATACCACTTGGAGATTAGCGTGTAAACCAGATCAAATAGTGCGGAATCCTATTTGATTGGTGATCCAATCAGTGAGAACACACGAAGAATCAATCAAGAATTGAAACTAACGTTAGAAATCGATCTAATGTGTTCTGTGAACTTGGAGAACGAATTGGGAGGTTTCTGGACGGCTAGGGTACGTCTGGAATCGTAATTGATCGAGAGTCCTTATTTTTCACGAATTGAGTTGTATTTATAGGTTGGTATTATTCAATCGTGCGACTGAACCATAGTATGGTTCAGTCGTGCGATTGAGCCATGCAGTTGATTCATTCGCACGACTAAGTGTTCAGTCGTGTGACTGAGCCAATCTTCTGTTACAATCATACGACTGATCCAGTCTCCTGGTTCAGTCGTGCGACTGAGTCATTCGTATGAAATTGTTCATGCTAATGGTCCATTCGCATGGGCCATTCGCATGAGAAATTCATTATGTTAAGTTTGAATGTGTTGATTAATAAACATTATATGTAAGCATTCAAACAATCAATAACCTAATTAACCAATTTTATATCAACTTATTAATGAAATATTAATCATTACAAATCACAGTCTACTAATATCATTTCATTCATCATATCAACTTACACCAGAATCAGATAAACAAGATCTATTACATTTCATATCATGATCTAGGGACATACATGTATCAACAACCAGCACCAGAAAACAGTGTTCATGA
This sequence comes from Flaveria trinervia, assembly GCA_025506515.1. NCBI lineage: Eukaryota > Viridiplantae > Streptophyta > Magnoliopsida > Asterales > Asteraceae > Flaveria > Flaveria trinervia. Next base: position 55,764 of record JACCIX010000289.1, read on the forward strand.
CCAGACATATCATCTGGTAAACTGCTCCAGTCAACAACTCCTGGGGTGAAAAAGCTGTGTTGTTGAGGTTGAGATTGTTGATGAGATTGGGAAGGTTGAGGCTCAGGAAGAGCAGGTGGTTATTGAGCAATGGGTACTTGAACTTGACTGTTTGTGGCATGTAATAGCAGGCATATGGATATGGCATTGGACCCTGAGGGACAAAATATGCAGGAGATAGAGGTTGTGATTGATGACCAGAACTAGCAGGATGTTGCCCTCTGTTTTGTTGAATATTACTTGGAAAAGTCACAAAGGGTGCAGAGGAGTTAGATCCAGATGATCTACACTCTCTTGCAAAGTGCCCAAGCTTGTGGCATTTGTGAAACCTCAACTTACTCTTGTCAAAACCAACTTTGGTTTTGCCAGAGAGTCCAGGTAATTTCCTACCAGTTCTCTTGTAGAACTTCTGAGATCTGATATTAATCAAGGCCATTTGGATCAGAATATCCATCTCTTCTAAGTCATCATCAGCTATACCTTTCAAATCATCTATAATAAAGCACAAATTATTACTATTACAGCCTGACTGACTATCAACACTCACAAATGCATGATCAGAACTGTTTGAAGAGAAATCTATATGCACATCATAATTACTTTCTGATGTAGCATATTCTGACTCATGACTGACCAAGGCAGTGTTCCCTGGTACAAAGTCTTCAGTGAGCTTTCCTGATGATGCCAGTTTCCTTTTCTGCTCTATCTCTCTTTCAAATGTAAGCAGTTTCCCATGAAGTTGGGTGAGAGATAGGCTATCCAGATTTGCATTAGAGCGTAGGACACTTGAATATGTGTCCCATCTCTCAGGCTGTGATATGAGGAATCTGTGGTTCATCTGGCTATTAGTGTATTCATGTTTGACCATTTTCAGCTAAGAGATCAAACATGAAAAACGCTCAAACTGTTGAGTCAGAGTCTCACCCTTCCTATGAGCAAATGTCTCATATTGTTGGGCAAGTATTTCCCTATTGTTTGCTAAGACCTCATCAGTACCACCAAATTGTTCTTTCAATGCCTTCCAGAGGTCATGAGCAGTTTCATGATGCATAAGCCCAGAATAGATTTCATTAGGCAGTGCCATGGCCAGAATTCCATGAGCTTTAGCATCAATCTCAAACAGTTTTCGATCCTCATCAGAGTATTATTCCTTCTTCTTCGGAACCATTTGGTTGGTTTCCGGATTGTTCACCATAGGCTTATGTGGACCATGTACCACAGATGTCCAACAACCTGAACTGTTAACAGACAAGTGATGGAGCATTCTTCGTTGCCATATGTTATACTCAGTCCTAACCAGCATCGAAGGCTTGGTTGAGGAACCAGTATTGTGAGGGTCATTAGAAGGTGTAGTCATATTCAGAATTCAGACAAATTCAAGGTAAACAAAGTAAATCTAGCTCAATACCACTTAGAACCTCAAACAAAATGGCCAGAAGCAACAGAAACACAATCTCTATAACCGATTCTTGCAAATTTGCTAATTCGATCAAACGTAGATAGCAAAAGAACATTTTCAATGATCAATTGTTAAATCGATCAATGATTAACCAGCTCTGATACCATTTGTTAGGATCTCAGCATCTAGTTTGATCAATTAGATTGGATTTGCAGCGGAATGAGCCCACGAATTAACAAATTTAAACAAGAACACACGAAATTTATCAATGAAACAGTGTTTGTTATAGAGAGAGAGAATTTCTGCCAAAAGGAATATATTCATTCAATACACGCTTCAGCTGGCTTCCACATCGTTACAATTAGGTCATCTTTCCTTTTATAAGGGAAGCTGACGTTAGCTGATGTCACTTGACAGTGACATCTAACTGTTATTTAACTACTAAAAGTTAACACAACTACTGAAGATGTCAAACAACTGACATCTTCTTACAAAAAAATACCAAGTGTTAACTATCACTACAACTACTGAAAAGAAACTACTGAAACAACAACGACTAAAGAACATGCTCTTCAGTCGTTTTACAAGTATGAAATAGAAAAGAAACTACTGAAAGGAAAACATCACAACAACTGAAGAATGCTTATTCAGCTATTGTGACAAACTCTAAAGGCTTCAGTACTTGGACTTCTTGAACTTCAGTTGTTGTCATCAGCTGATGTCTTCAGATGTTGTCTTCAATCTTTATACTTCAGCTGTTGATCTTCAGTACTTAGTCTTCAGCTATTGATCTTCAGACTTTGGTCTTCAACTGTTGAAGTATTCAGTACTTTAGTCTTCAGCTGTTGATCTTCAGACTTTGGTCTTCAGCTGTTGAAGTCTTCAGTACTTTAGTCTTCAGTTGTTGATCTTCAGACTTTGTCAAACAGCTGATCAAGTCTTTAGCAGTTGTTGTGATGTCTTGTGGGACTTAAAGGTTTTTCTGATCTGGCTCATTGGTTCTTTTGGTCCAACATCCCCTTTGCTTCCTTTGCCTGTTGATCCCTTTCTAGTCTCCTTCTCCTTCCTCTCCTCGCTTCTCACAGCCCTGATGACTTCAGTCACCATAGACGGCAAGACTATCTGCATGACCTGGTGTACTTCAACAGCAATCGCCTCCCTAGCTAAGGCATTCAAGCTAGCATTCTCATTCTCTTCGCTCGGGCCACGAACCTCAGGGTTCTTATGGGTCGTCTCGGGAGCCTTAGCACTACTCCTAGTCACACGTGGACGGCCTCTACCTCTAGGAGTCTTGGAAGATTTTTGTCCAGCCATCCTCTAACACACTATAAGATTCAAACACTAACACGGTCATTCAAGGTAATAACTCAGTAAGTCCCTAATTACAGTGGCCAGTTGTGATTAGCCACTTACTTTACTCTTCATACCCCAAGCATTTCCTATCCTGACTTAATCAGTATCTAAATCTACGAAGAGCACATAAATCAAATAGCATGCGCACATAACACCGGTTAATCATCAAGAAAAGACATACCTGATGGCACGTAGCTACTCGGGCTAACATCCATCCAGTTGTCCCATTTTCAGTTTAAGTTTAGGTTTTAAAAAAATTATTTAACCCAATTCTTTTAAACTTTGGCTCTGATACCAACTTGTAAGACCCCGTTCCCGGAGACCTCACAGTTGGTCATTCATAGCATTAAATACTGTTGGACCAAAAGAACCAATGAGCCGGATCAGAAAAACCTTTAAGTCCCACAGACATCACAACAACTACTAAAGACCACAACAACTGAAGACAACAGCTGATTACAAAGTCTGAAGACACAAGTGCTGAAGACAAAGTCTGAAGACACAAGTGCTGAAGACAAAGTCTGAAGACACAAGTGCTGAAGACAAAGTCTAAAGACACAAGTGCTGAAGACAAAGTCTGAAGACACAAGTGCTGAAGACAAAGTCTGAAGACACAAGTGCTGAAGACAAAGTCTGAAGACACAAGTGCTGAAGACAAAGTCTGAAGACACAAGTGCTGAAGACAAAGTCTGAAGACACAAGTGCTGAAGACAAAGTATCAGACGTTGTCACAACAGCTGAAGAGGTCTTCTTCAGTAGTTGTGATGGTTTACCTTTCAGTAGTTCTTTTTTTCAGTATTTGTAAAACAACTGAAGAGTATGTTCTTCAGTTGTTATTGTTTCAGTAGTTTCTTTTCAGTAGTTGTAATAATAGTTAACACTTAGTATTTTTGTAAGAAGATGTCAGCTGTTTGACATCTTCAGTAGTTGTGTTAACTATCAGTAGTTTGTGATAAATTTTGTTAGATGTCACTATCAAGTGACATCAGCAGACGTCACATCTCTTATATAAGAGGTGTCGACCTAATTGTAAGTGTGACATTCCGTTACCACGAAAGCGAATATTGAATGAAATGTATCTGCAGAATTCTCTCTATCTATAACCGTTTTGTTCTTAGATTGAATATCTTTTGTTCTTGTGATTTGGCTAATTCATTGTTAGAATTCTGCTGCTATACTCTCTAATCAATCAAACGTAGATCACTGATCCTAACAAGTGGTATCAGAGCTGGTTAATCATTGATTGATCTAACAATTAATCATTGAAACTGCTAATTGATATCTATGTTTGATTGAATTAGCATTTTGCAAGAACTGGTTATAGATTATTGAATTTCGACGCTTTCGTTCATTTATTCTGAGATCTCTCTTGGTTCAATTGGTTGTTGTGTTTTGTTCTAAATCTGTTATAGCTTAATTGAATTTGATTGAATCTGAGATGACTACTCCTTCTAATGATCCTCACAATACTGGTTCCTCAACCAAGCCCCCGATGCTGGTTAGGACCGAGTATAACATATGGCAGGGAAGAATGCTTCATCACCTGTCTGTTAACAGTTCAGGTTGTTGGACATCTGTGGTACATGGACCACATAAGCCTATGGTGAACAATCTGGAAACCAATCAAATGGTTCCAAAGAAGAAGGAACAATACTCTGATGAAGATCGGAAAACTGTTTGAGATTGATGCTAAAGCCCATGGAATTCTGGCCATGGCACTGCCTAATGAAATCTATTCAGGGCTTATGCATCATGAAACTGCTCATGATCTCTGGAATGCCCTGAAGGAAAAATTCGGTGGCACAGATGAGGTCTTAGCAAAAACAGAGAAATCCTTGCCCAACAATATGAGACATTCTCTCATAGAAAGGGTGAGACACTGACTCAACAGTTTGAGCGTTTTTCCTGCTTGATCTCTGAGCTGAAAATGGTGAAACAGGAATACACCAATAGCCAGATGAATAACAGGTTCCTCAGATCACTGCCTGAGAGATGGGACACATACACTATTGTCCTACGCTCCAGTGCAAATCTGGATAGCCTATCTCACCCAACTTCATGGGAAACTGCTTACATTCGAAGAGAGATAGAGCAGAAGAGGAAACTGTCCTCATCAGGAAAGCTCACTGATGACTTTGTACCAGGGAATACTGCCTTGGTTGGTCATGAGTCAGAATATGCTGCATCTGAAAGCAATTATGATGAGCATATTGATTTCTCTTCAAATAGTTCTGATCATGCATTTGTTAGTATTGAGAGTCATTCTGGCAGTAATAGTGACAATCTATGCTTCATCATGGATGATTTGAAAGGAATAGATGATGATGATCTAGAAGAGATGGATATTCTGAGCCAAATGGCATTGATTAATATCAGATCTCAGAAGTTCTATAAGAGAACTGGCAGGAAATTTCCTGGACTCTCTGGCAAAACCAAAGTTGGTTTTGAAAAGAGTAAGTTGAGGTGTCACAAATGCCAAAGGCTGGGACACTTTGCAAGAGAGTGTAGATCAACTGGATCTAACTCTTCTGCACCTTTGTGACTTTTCCTAGTACTAGTCCACAAAACAGAGGACAACATCCTGCTGGTTCTAGTCATCATTCACATCCTAGGTCTCCTGCATACTTTGTTCCCCAGGTTCCAATGTCATATCCTTATCCCTGCTATTATATGCCTCAACCAAATCCTGTTCAAGCTCCAATTGCACAACAACCACAAGCATTGCCTGAACCACAACCTTCCCAATCTCATCAACAAACTCAACCTCAACAACACAGCTTCTTCACCCCGGGAGTTGTTGACTGGAGTAGTTTACCAGATGATTTGTCTGGTCATGAACAACTATTCACTGGTGCTGGTCAACATGGTGGTGACAGTCCCTTTGGAAATCTAGCTCTTATGGTTTTGGATTCTGCAGATACTTCATCTACTAATGCCTCTACACCAAAGGTATCATAGGTATCCTCTGAGGCAAAAGCCAAATTATGTTCTGAAACATGCATAGCAGCATTTGCATCCATTAGAGAAGCAAATGTAGCTTGATTAACAAGAACATTGAGCTAGAACAAACAATTTTCAAAAGAAAAGCTGAATTTGAGTCTATGCTTAATGAAAAGAATGATGAGATTTACAAACTTAAATGCCAAATCATAGATTATAGGCTAGGGAAGAGGTACTTCTAGAGAAGTACAAAGATCTCAAAGAAACCCTTGCAGTCACCCAAGTAGAGTGTGATCGATGGGTACAATCATGCAAAGGTTTGAAATGCTTCTTAGTAAGCAATCTGCTTCCAATATGAAGTTTGGCATTGGTTACAATCACACTGCTCCACCTACAGATTTTACTCCCAGAGCAGAGGTAGAATCTGATGGTGAGAGCAATAACCAATCCATTTCATCATGTGATCTACTTTCTGATACAGCACCATCAGAAGTAGAAGTCAGCACTAAGCCCTCTCAGAACCTATCAGCTGATGTTGATGGTTTCACTGCTGACACATATGATCAAAGAGTTGATCAACTCAGGAGTTAATTCTGAAAGTCCTGAAAGGACTGGAGAGCAAGATTTAACACCTGAAGTTCAAACTCCAACTACTGTTAGTACTAAAAAGAAGAAAACTGTCAGTAGAAAGAGTTTGAAGACTACTAAAGAGGAAGTCAAGAAAGCAAACAATGCTTTCAAAGCACTGAAGAGCAAGTCTTCAGTAGTTTCATCCTCTTTAGTTGATGATCAACATAAGATGAAGAAGAAACCATGTGAAGTATGTGGTTTGTTCAATCATCTTACAGATGATTGCTGGTACAAAAGAGGATCCAAACTCAAACATAAAGAGGAAATAAAGAGAAAATGGTTAAAATGAAAATGAGTTTGAGACCACATTTGTATCAGCAACATCAAATCCTGTAACCCTTAAGTCCATAAAGAAATCCAAAAAGGAAGGGGTTAAACAGGTAACAGCTGAGATTGCTCAGAAGAAGAAGGTGCAACATAGGAACTTATCAAACTCCAATGGCAATGTGTCTGATGAGCTGAAAGCTTTATCACAAAATCAGACACAGCTGGTTATGATGGTTCAACATCTATTGGAAGAGTTAACCAATTAGATGTTCCTATGTTGAAAACACAGAAAAGGAGGTCCAAGCCAAAGGATTCCTCTTCTTCACCATCTTCTTCCTCTCGGGCTGTTGTTTCCATCAAACCTGTTAGTTTACCGTCTGTTGATGAGACCATGCCCAAAACTAAAAAGGTTTGGGTCTCCAAAACTAACTGATTGTTTATATTGCAGGGTTCTTCAACATGCCAAAGTAGCATCTGGCATGTAGACAGTGGGGGATCTATGCGCATGACTGGGAACAGCTCTCTTCTTCATGACTACTCTCAAGGAAAGAAGGGGTTTGTTTCTTTTGGCAATGATGCTAGGGGTTACATCATTGGAAACGGCTTTGTCTCCAATGGAGAAATAAAGTTTGATGATGTTAATCATGTGGAAAATCTCAAGTACAATCTCTTGAGTGTCAGTCAAATGTGTGATAAAGGCCATGTTGCTCTTTTCACCAGTCAGAACTGTAGGATTCTGTCATCCAAAGTTCTGCATTTGATTGATAAGGTGTTGGATGATCACACTCTCCTGAGAGCCAACAGGACAGGAAGAGTGTATGCCTTAGATCTTTCCAAGAAAATAGATCTCAGAGGCAATCCTTGCCTATTTTCCAAAGCCTCTTCTCAAGAATCTAAACTGTGGCACGGAAGGCTGGTTCATGTTAATTTCAAAAACATGAATCAGCTAATCCACATTAGTTTAGTTAGAGGCTTACCAATAAAGGAGCTCCACTGTGATGAAACCTGCACTGCTTGTTTAAAAGGAAAAAAGCACAAAGTCTCATTCCTTCCTATTGAAGAGCCTAAATCCACTGCCTGCTTGCAATTACTGCATATGGATCTATTTGGTCCTGTGAGAGTGATGAGCATGAAAAGAAGAAATACTGTCTGGTAATGGCGGATGATTACTCCAGATTTGTATGGACTTTCTTTCTACATTCAAAGGATGAGGTTGCACAGAAGATTATTCACTTTGTGTTGTATGTTGAGAAGCAGTATTCGCTTCCAGTCAAGTGTATTAGGAGTGACAATGGAACTGAATTCAGAAACCATACACTTGATGACTTCTATCTTTCAAAGGGAATCAAAATGCAGTTTAGCATACCACGGACTCCAGAACCAAATGGAGTAGTGGAGAGAAGAACATGACCCTAATTGAAGCTGCAAGGTCCATGCTGGCTGACTCTGGTTTGCCACTGACCTTTTGGCTGAAGCTGTTAACACAGCTTGCTATGTGCAGAATAGAGTCTTAGTAAATCAGAGGTTGATGAAGACTCCATATGAAGTTCTCCATCACTTGGCTCCTCTAATTTCATTTTTCAAAGCATTTGGATGTCCCTGTTTTATTCTCAACACAAAGGATCAACTCCAAAATTTGATCCTAAGGTGGATGCAGGGTATTTTGTTGGTTATTCATCTACTTGCAAGGCATACAGAGTCTTCAACTGCAGAACAAAGATAGTGAAGAGACTTTGCATGTGAAGTTTAATGAATCTCCTATGGACAAGATTCCACAAAACCCTGTGGAGTTGTTTGATTTGAACATACTGCAATATGTTCCTTATCAACCTCCAGCTGTTGCAGATCATATGGATAAATCATCTTCTGCA
>JACCIX010001117.1:0-64979 GCA_025506515.1 Flaveria trinervia
CAGTAATCCGGTAGTTGGAAGTTCTTAACGTTTACTCCATGCACTAGATCATTTTGGATCAAGTTATTCATCTTCCGGGGATTTATGTGTCCCATTCTCCTATGCGAGGATATGGAGTCTTTCTCTATTGCCTTTGACAAGAAGGATTGTACTTGCTAATTAGTTGTGGAGGCCTTTGATAGATCCAAGACATATAAATCATTATATCTTGAAGCTGATATCAAGACTTGGTCCTCTGGATTACATAATCCTTCTTGAACACATAGCACTTCTTGTTGTCAAACACTACCTTAACACCTTTGTCATAGATTTGGGATACAGAAAGTAAGTTATTTTGAAGTTGTTGGACCTAGTTTACCTTATCAAACTTCACTTTCTAGTTTCCCACTTCCCCTTGAGCGGTGATGTAGCCTCCTTTATTTCCAGCAAACGAAACATGACCTCCATTAATTTGTTTGACATATGAAAGGAGTGACAAGTTCCCAGTCATGTGCCTAGATGCTCCGCTATCAACAATCCAAGTATTTGTAGACGCACTATAGTGAACACCCTACACATTTATAGGAAATGATTAGTTTAAGTTAGGGACCCAAGCCTTAACTGGCTTCGATGACCCAGAGGCATCACATATCATAAATTCTACCCACTGTCCATTAGACGGTGAGGGCGGGTCTATTTTCTTCTTGTTCTCATTACCTGACACTGTATTTGACTTTTCTTTCCATAAGCTAGTTTTGTGTAAGGCCTGTTTGTGATGAACAGACGACTGGCATAGAGTTTGAACTTTATGTTCACTAATCCTTTTTGGTGGAGTAATATAACTCCATTTCAAAGAACTTGGTTTAGTGTCATGACTTTCAACTTTCTTCCTTGGTGTCTAATAGTAAGGACAATGAGAAGCGATGTGTCCATACTTTCCACAGTTGTAGCACGATCTACTTTCTATACGTTGGTGGAACTGTTTCTGTGGGGACGTGTATGACATAGGTGTGACTTTAGTCTGTTTGGGTTTTGTCACTTCATTTTTAGATGTTTTATCTTCTTTAACAAAAGTAATTGTTTGTACCATTTTAACATCTTTACCGTTTTCTTTATTTGGACTTAAACATGAAGCACGTGTTTGGTTAACTTGTTTAGTCTTTTTTGGTTAAGAATTAGATGTGTTTTGAATCTAACTTTGCATTAAACCTTTCAAATTGTTCATCCAAATTAAGAATAGGCATTTTACCTTTTGATTTTAAAGTGGCCTCCTTCTGTTTAGGGGCAGATTCCTTAGATTTAATCGTGGAATCTAGATCACTAACTAGAGGAGTGGACACCACATGATCCTTGATAGGGTTGTTATATACTAGTCTACATTTAGCATTTAACACTATCTCAAATGGCGGTAGAACCACTTTGTATCCCAACCCCTCCTCATTGTTTCGTTCTCTCACTAAGTGTTGAACTATAAGGGAAGAACTTGTCCAATTGTGCAGTTTTATTTTAATGAGTTTACTTTGACTTCTAAAACTGCTTTTTGTTTTTTAGTTTCTTCTAGGGAGTTTAAATAGAACTTTCGGTTTCCTATAGTTGTTTATTTAAAAACTCTATTTTCTATTTATAACTGTGCTCATGTTGTGTTGGGACCTTCTTCATTTAGGTGAGTGACCACAATTAAGTATCTTCATGATCTGACATTACTATTCAATTGCTATATCTCCTTCGCTTGTAGTGTCATCATCCAAAACTTCAACATTTCCGATGTTGGACTCACCAGGGGATACAAAACGAAAGGTCCATCTTGACCTTCGTCATCTTATGCAGTCAAAGCCTTAGGATCTTTGCTTGATGATGCAGCTTCACTGGTGGGTTTGTCTTTACGGTTGAATGATGAAAAAGATTATCGTTACTTGTCTTCTTGGGCTTCACACATTCCTGTTTGAAGTGCGCCTTTTCTCCACAGTTGAAACAGGTAACTTTGGTTTTGTCGAAACCCAAGGTTGTATCCTTTGTAGCTATCAAGTTCTGTTCGGTCTTCTTCACAAACTTCTTGGCTCTTCGAAGAGCACTTGCTAACACCCAGTCCATTCTTTCGAATTTATTCTTGTCCACCTGCTCATCATCCTCATCAGCCAGGTCGCAATTTCCGATCTTTCCAGTAACAAGACCATCATAAGAATGAACAACTGCAGCTAAGAGGTCCATATGCTCCATTGCAATCTCCACAGTTATATTGCCGAGATTTTCGGTCTTCAACTTCGTATCATTTGATTAAGGTACTATATATTGGTGCTCGATAACCCTGCCATTTTAGATCCTGAAGTAGAGGCTTGCGGAGGAGCCGCTGAACTTGACACAAATGCAGTTTTAGTGGTGCTCCTGAGCTTTTTAAGGTGGAAGTTGAATTATACAGAGACGGGTTCTGATCGCCAGATCCTTTCTAAGACCTGTACTTCATCCTTAGTTCCTCCTCTCTCTGTTTTTGGATGAAGTCGTTTATGTCTAATTTAGCCACAAAATTGTTTTGTCTCATATTATACACAAACGAGTCCCACTTCTCTGGCAGACCATCGGCAAAGCTTGATACCTTATCTTCCATTGACGTTGTAAGCCATGAGTGTGCAACTCACTCATTAAATGGTAGAATCAGTCTATGACATCATCCAAACTCTCCTTACCCATCGATTAGAAGTTATCGAACTCCTTCTTCAAAGCCTTTGCCTTTAAAGCTTTCAACGAAGCATTCCCGTCGTATCGTTTTCCAGAGCCTCCCATAATTTCTTTGCCTGTTTATTCTTAGAAAATTGGTGGAATATATCCTTACGTATCGACTAAGTGAACACGGCATACACCTTCTTCTCAGCATTATACTTTACCTTCTGGCTATCAGTCATGCTACCTAGAGTAAATTTGACGACATCTGCACTAACCGGCATACTATAACTAGTCTCGATTGATTCCCCAGATTGGGATCAACACCATTTAGATAAATTTCAAACCTTTTTTTCCATTGTAGGTAATCGTCCAACGTAATAAGCTTAGGCGGCTTATTGTGATTCCCAATCTCATTTTCTAGAAGTAACAAGTTCTGGATACGCGTGTCCCTACCTAAAGTAAAAGCCGAGTACTAATCTTCCATTTCTTTATACTTAGAAAGTTTGAACACAATTGTTTCACTGGTGCGATGGAGAGATGCGATTGGGTCAATTGTGCGGATGGACTAATGCTCATGAATCAATCGCGTGATTGAATCAATGCGGATGGCTCAATCGTGCGATTGAGCAGATGCGGATGAACTATGCGAATGGGGTATTCAGTCGTCGGAAAGGATGAGCGACTGAGTTCAATCGTGGGTATGGGAGGTACAATTGAGTTCAGTCGTGCGATTGAGCCAATTGTGCGACTAAGGCTGCTGGATTTGAAAAATTAAAGATTTTTCGTATCTTGACACCAAAATACGATTTTTCACAAATCCTAATCTGCCGTGAGCCAAAAAACATGAACTTTTGGATCTGGAGACACTGAAAACACTGATTTTACCAAAAAAATGGTGTTTTTGAATGAAAAACATTTGCTTTACACCAAAAACATTTGAATCACATGCAAAATCACGAGCGAAAGCTCTCATACCACTTGATAGGACTGTTTAGGTATGGAGTAGTAACTGATTTTGCGCGTATACCAACTCAAATAGTGCGGAATCCTAGTTGATTGTAGATCCAGTTAGGGAGAACACAATTAAGATCAATCTAACGATTAATGAAACGTTACGAATGATTAGAACATGATCAACTGTGATCTATGAACATGGAATAGGTGTTCTTGAGTCTCGGGATGGCTAAGGTACGATTACGTGCGTAGGTATTCGAATTGTTACGTTTTCCATGAATTATTTGGTATTTATAGCTTAGGGTTTTCCATTCATACGACTGAACCATTAACATGGTTCAGTCGTGCGACTGAATCATGTGGTTGATCGATCTACATGAATGAAGGTCTAGTCATGTGACTGAGTCAATCTTATGTCTCTATCGTGCAACTAATCAAGTATCCTGGTTCAGTCGCGCGATTGGTCAATTAGCATGAAATATTCATGCATATAGTCCATTAACATGGTCCATTCACATAGAACTTCACACAATTAAGTTTGAACATGTTTCTCAATCATTATAGACTAAGAATTATGTATAACAACCAGAAACCTATATAGTTAGTTCAATATGCGTTATCACACAATCAAGAATGAAATATTAAACATTATATGCATCAACCACACATTGCATTTCATTCATTCCCATTCAATTACATATATGTAAGACATGAAAGACATTTTACATTAAGCTCCTAAACTTGGTACACATGTATCTACAATGTCCATGACTTACCTTTTGTCACCAACTAAAGTTGGCAACTGTACTTACTAATAAAGGTGAACATTGGAATGAAGTATAGTCAACTACATGGCTTTTGAGAAAATGCCATGCAGTATCTTAGAGGTCTGCAACGGAGTGTCGGAAAGACCATACTCATGTCCACTGGTTCACAGCAGTGTCTTCCGATGGTTAGTTGGCTTCGGAAGAACAAGTTCTTCTGAAGCGACTTATACTTCGGAAGAGGCTACTTCTTCTGAGGCTTGAGGATTTCTTTTTTTCTTCATACTTTAGAAATTGACTTCTTATATGTTCTTCTATGTCTTGATCTTCGGAAGTGAATACTTTGTTTTCGGAAGTTGGAGTTTACCTTTGGAAGTTGATCTTACACTTCGTTTTTCGAAGAACTCCTTTTCCATCGGAAGTTCCACACTTAACTTTAAAAATCCTTTATTAGTTGTACCATAATATTCTAAGTGATTTGATTTTGGTTGCACCAGCCTTCTTCTTGATCCACCAATCTTCCACCTAAAAACTCCAGTCAAAACCTCCTTCTTTAACGATAACTACAGCTTCCTGCTTTGATTTCTCTCTCTAGATAGCTTTCATAGTGTAGTTTGGTCTGGTTTGTGCTTGGACACCACTTGTCCTTGGTGCCATACACTCCCATACAAACTGGCTCATTTGGTTACAGTTCTAACACTTGACTTTGCTTTTATATTGCCCGAACTTTCGACTAGCTACATTGCTTGGAAAGTTCCTTCGTGTTCTCTTATAGAACTTCTTGGCTCTGTGAGTGAGAAGAGCCATCTGCTGGACTATTCCCATGTACTTCTGATCATCTGGATGGATACAGTCCAAGTCTTCAAGGGTGAATAGAAGGTTGCATGTGCTTTCATCAAAAGACATAAAGGCTTGTGAAGAGCTTGTCTCTTGGAATGGGCTTCCTTGAGTGTAGCTTTCTCTTGGTGTCTTCGAGAAGGTGATGAAATGACCCTTTTGTGAGTTGTCAGGGTGGCATATAAGATGATGTTGAGGTTCTATGTTATCACTTTCAGTCACATGCAGGGTTGAACTCATTTGATTATTAGAGTTACCAGATGAGCCTTGCATGTTCATCTGCATCTCGTATCCATTGAGAATACCATACAACTCATTCAGAGTGTGAGTCATTAGGTTCTTAATCCTCTAGATAACAAAGTAGTAATGTGTCCATTTCCTAGGAAAAGAGGACATAATCTTCCTTACAATGTCCCTGTTTTCAGGAGTCATTCCAACATCCACTACAGTGTCCATAATCTCAACATACCTAAAGGATTATTGAGTCATGGTTTCAATTGTTTTAAAGGTGAAATTTTCAAACTGTTGCACCATGAGATCCTTCTTCTTCTCCTTGACTTCCACAGAACACTCATACATTAGTTTCAATGCGTCCCACAGGTGCTTAGCTTTTTTATATTTCTTAAAACCTCTGTATATAAAGTTTGGAAGAGCAATATGAAGGGCTATCATGGCTTTCTGAATAATCTCTACTCTTTTTCTGTGTCATGAGAGTAGTCAGCCACAACCTTTGGAATCATACGACCCCTAGTAGCAGCTGAAGAGGTGCTTGGTATGTAAGGTCTTGAGATAATAAATTCCAATATCCTGGAGTCTTGTTACTTGACGAAACCTTCCATTATTTGGCACCAAGTGTCAAAGTCTTCAAGAGTGATCAACGGGGACTTTGTCATGGATCCAGTTTCCATATCAGCTTTAGTGAAAGCTGTCATTTAAGATGTTAAGTATTTTGTGTGTGAGAGATCTTAAGATGGTGAGATCTTACAATCAGAGCCTAGAATGCTCTTATACCAATTACAGGACCGTTTAAGAGATAGTCACTTACAACACAACACACAATGAGGAGAGTTTGTTAGAATACTAACAGATCAAATGAGGAACTAAAAACTAGGTACACTTTTAAACTAAGAAACACACGTAATAAAGAGACAGAACAAGAACAATAACACAAATGTTTGGTTTTCAAGAATGTTGTGTATTGCTCTCTAGTTCCTTGCTAGTGTTACAAAACATGCATTCAGATACATGGGACCAGAGATACTTTGTACTACATCCTACAGTCAGCCATAATTTGAAGGCTAGTTGGTTACATGATCTTGATAACAACAAAATCAATATAAAGTCAAAAGGCAGATTGCTTTTTGACTAGTGACCATGACATCCAATAGCTCACATCCTAATATATTACAAAAAGGATAAAAGTACATAAACTAGAAAGAAACAGACTCAAGACGTCAATGTACAGTTACCACAAGCACAGACATTTCACCAACTTGTGATAGTTGGTGAGTCAATAGAGTTGTAGTGGAAAGGTGATCAAGCTTTATGGTAAAGGTACATTACATAAAGCATGTACTCGAAAGTCTTCGGAAGAAATCCATCTTCAAGAGTTGGCTCGGAAGACTTTGTCTTTGAAGCCCCGGAAGACGTCATGTTTGGCTTTGGAAGATGTCGGTCTTTGCTTCGGAAGATTTCACACTTAGAATATTTTCTAATGCAGAGTGTGAAACTTCTGAAGCATTCTACTTTAGCATTTAGTGCATGCATACAAGACAGAATGTTTGGTTTTTTGGTTGCATCAGCCTAATATGAATCCTTACACAAAATATCCAATCAATTTCAAATTTTCAAGTTTTCAGTTATGTGGAAACAACCCTCCCCACATAGGTTTTAAAAGAAAACACCATGCAGTTCAAGTCATAAGAATAAGAAAATCAATCCAACAAGTTTGACCCATAACTATCTCTTATGTTTGGAGCTTCTTCCGACTCTTCATCAAGGTCTTCTTTGGAATCCTTTGCTGGTGTAGGATTGTCCTGGATTTGTAGTGTTGTGAGTTGTGCTTCCACTCTGGTTAATCTACTCTCGATACCCACATTATGGAGATCCTGCTCACCCGTACGGTTAGAAAGATTCATCACTCTACCAGCCATCTTGAAATTCCTAGTGATAGGCATTTACAAATGGTCCTCAAGTATATCTACCTTTAGGCATAGTCAGCGCATCTCACACTTTTGTATAAAGTTATCATCAATGAGTACTCCAATTCGACGATGCTTCGTGTCCAAAGTCACAACTAAAGCTGGACGTGTCTGCTCCACGTGAACATGAAGTGAGGGAAGAGTAGGTTCTGTAGAGGAAATAGCTGACCTGGTCCTAGGTCTAGTAGTAGTAGGGCTTAGGACACACTCTTTGTAAACCATACACTTTACATAGGTATCATAGTATCTCCAATGCCACGGAGGATCGCATTCAGGTGGCCAGAATGGTGACCCCAGTGTATCTCACCATGAGGGTAAGGAGGTCGTGGCAAGTAGGGTGCTCGATGAGGTACAGGAGGAGGGGATTCAGAATGTGCATGCCTTTTACCCAAGACCTAGTGTGTATCAAACCTAGTTCCCTATAACCAATAGCTCTGATACCAATCTGTCACACCCTTAAATCTACATGCGGAGTTTTACCGCAAGGCATGTGAACAAACTAGGATCGCAGTCACTAGTTACTCCAAACAACACTATATGCCACATTCAAAATAAGTTATTCACGTGATGTTCAAATTTTTATACATGAACATCAAATAAGTTATTCACGTGTATCACATCATCAACCGAAATTCTACCAAAATCATCACACAACATTAGATCATGATACAACTTATGCAAATCTTAAGAACCAACATGTTCGACACAAATATAAATATATCACAACACATAACTCATACGTGATGTATAATCATGCACTTCATGCCATGTGAAGCCACCCACGACTTCACTTCCTAAACTAAGTTAATTCCAACTAACTTACATAGTGACAATCAATTCCCAAGCCAAACATGATCTCCTAATCACTAACCAGAAATCATCATCATGTATGATCACCAAAACCCAATTCCTTACATGATCAACCAAGCATCCATACAACCCAATTACCACATTGCACATTAAACATCATCAATAATCATTCTAACATAATCCTAACATCATAAGCACACATAAATCATCATATCTATGGTTATACAAAAATAAAGTTTCCCTTTTGGGAAAGTATCACCCAAAAGCAATCTAGCATCCAATTCAACTATGATTTTATCAACTTTAAATCTAATCAAGTTCATAGCATTCATTCTAACATGATAATCATCACTAAATAATCAAAATTCCCAATCATCAAACATAAAAGTTTGTACTTTTAGTAAGTTATGATCAACACCTCAAATTCATAGATTTTCTTACACCATTCAATTAAACTAACATCCAAGCATTATATCTAACATCACAACATCATCAAATCATGAAATTCAAGAACAAAATGTTTCCTCTTAAGGCAATGTATGAACTAGATGAACAATCAATGAATTTTTTGGACAATCAACATATTCTAACATTCATACAACCTAACTAATATCATGTTAACATCTAACAATCATCAATTTCATGTTTCCTACACCAATTTCAAATTTAAGGTTCATCAAGATCAACCATCATGAAAACTGATCAATACTAAACTTTAGGTGAGTAGGAATCAACCATAGAACTTGCTACCACCTTGTAATCTCTTGGAATCAACCAAAATCGAATTGTGGATGTATTCTTGTTCAAAATCGCAAGGGTGGGCGTATTTTGATGAGGTGGTGGCCGAATGTTGGTTAGAGGGATTAGGGTTTAATATTTCGTAATTTTTTGTTAAAAAGCAATTACAAATTAAACCCCTTGATTTTTATTTTGTAAAAACCAATATTTTTAAGCACTTTTAAATAATTTTAACTACCAATGACAATTATTAGTAATCA
This sequence comes from Flaveria trinervia, assembly GCA_025506515.1. Lineage (NCBI taxonomy): Eukaryota > Viridiplantae > Streptophyta > Magnoliopsida > Asterales > Asteraceae > Flaveria > Flaveria trinervia. The sequence continues at coordinate 9,202 of JACCIX010001117.1, forward strand.
ATAATCATAATCATAAACATTAACAAGAAGTCACACAACACATAAAATATATATAACACGTTGTCACGTTATCGCGTAGAATTTACAAAATTAATATTTAAAATTCTATAAATTCATGAATAACATAACCACAACTACTAATCATATTGTTAATTAGATTATTATTGTTTATCATAGAGTTTTATTATTTAGTCGCCAGCTATTAACGACAACTATTGTGTGTTCACGACACATGTATTCAAGAACTAACGGAACTAACTGGTTATGGAAAACTACCGGATGTCACAATTTATAATTGTGTTTAGCATGTTGATTGTTTTTGATTCGCATGAATTTTATGATAATCCAAGGTAGTATGATAATCTTGATAGAACAAGAAGTTGATGATATGATATAGATGAATAGCTTGTATGATAATCATGTATGATAAGTTGATATGCTTGATTAAATGAAATTTCAATTAACATGTCACCAACTGGTCAAATGGTTCAACTAGGTCAAATGAGTCTTGTTTTCCAAAACCTTGGGTCAATGTGTTCATTGAGCACCTAGGGTTGTTAAGCTTTTTGTGTATGTGCACTTATATACTTGCGTGTTCTAGGTAACAGTTGAAGGGTTGTCTTTCTGTCCTCGTTAGCTTTTGTTATCATTCATTTGCGCATTAGGTGGATTCTTGTCCTAAACTTATATACCCTCTTTTTTGGGGGAGATAACATACTGGTTTACAAACTCTTTATTATTATAATAAGTTATGTATACTCTAACATGGTTAGTTATACCTTGAGAGTCGTCACACCGTTGGATCGTTAATAATGTTACTAGCAGGAAATCTTGAGTAGTACTACTGGGTTTGACAAGCACCAAATGTGTGTCTCGTGGTCAAAAGGGTACAATATTGTCCTAATCACAAACATCGTCACGACCTGGTTAGTCATGACGGGAGGCAACAAACACAACACAACCAACTTCGATCACGAAATCACTACGGTAATTAATTATGAATATAGACTACCTATCTATTTCAATGCACTTCTTATGTTATACAATTATTATTGTTTATGTCAAACGGAAACTCTTGAACTTACCAACCATTGTGTTGACAATTTTACTATTTTATTCTCAAAATGTTAACTCGAGTTGCCTATAGGAGCACATCATAAGTCAAGCATGTATTTTTAGACTCCGTATTTATGACATGACATTTGGTTCCTACTTTTGGGTTTTTAAATATTGGGTTGGCACATGTTTTTCTAAAATTGCATTTATATACTTAGGGTTGTTTTATTTACAAAACACTTTCGCATTATTTTAATGTTTAGACATTGGTTGGTTTTTTGTTAAATTTGACATATAGTGTCATTTTGAGTAACTCGTGATTATGATCTTGATTTGTTCACTTGCCTTGGCTAGAACCCCATATGTGCAATTTAAGGGTGTGATAAACTGCTATCCGAGCCATTGGTTATAATGTAGAAGGTTGCATACAAACTAGTCTATAACAACACACAGTTAGTTAGTTAGTCATTGCTTATTCTCTTACAGCATATTCATTGGCATACACATCATGTGCACTGTAGTATGACACTGTCATCATAGGTTTTGGGTAAAGACCTGCGTGATCTTAATCCCCTCCTCCTGTAACTTAACAAGAACTTGACTAGCCGCAACATCCCTACTCTCCTAGGGAGATAGTCTGGGATTAGCCATTTGCGAAACCTGCACGCAATCCTACACGATATTGGAGTTACTATTCTACCAATGTAAACACTATGGTTCATAGTGAGTGTGTCCTAAATGCAGCTATTGATAGATGCAGGACTAGGTCGGCTACTACCTCTACGACACCTACTCTTCCCTTACTTGATGTTCCTCTCAAGCAGGCTGTTGCATATTTTGTTTTAACATTGGACAATGAGCGTTCGCGCATGGGAGTACTTACTAACAAGAACTCCACTTAAAGTATGAGATGCACCAACTACGCCGGCAAGTGGAGACACTTCATTATTGGCTCTGAATGACTATTATTGGGCATAATACCTTGACTCGTAATGTGATGTAGCTTATTTAGCGTATGGACAAGTTAGAGATTCACAAAGTTGGTGTTGAGGATAGGTTGACCGGAGTGGAGGTGCAACTTGCATCACTTCAGATTATCAACAATCCTGCACCAGCAAAAGACTCTAGTTAAGACCCCGAGGAAGAGTCAGAAGAAGCCTCAGACGGATGAGATAGTGATGGATCTGATTTACTGGATCGATCTTCATAATCATATGACTTAGAGTATATAGTGTTTTCTTTTAAACCTATGTAGGAAGGATTGTTCCCTACCTAAGTAAAAACTTGAAATTTTGAGATTGATTTGATATTTTGTGATTTAATTTCAATTTATTTATGATAACTTGCTATTTGGGTTACAAATTTTGTGGTTGTGTGAATAAATTATTTATTATTATTTACTGTACTTCAATGAGCTTAATATGTTAGATGTTAGTCATTATTGTATTTGTGAACGTAAAGTAAAATGTGCACGGTCATGGTAGACGACATGGACGTGGCGGTGGACGTGGTACCGGTGCTATAATGATGACTACGAGCGAATTATTTGCTTTAATTAACCAACATGAGCACGCAACACTATTCAATCAATCCACTCAATTTGGAGATAACTTATCACCCTGGTCATCAATTACACGAATTATCTATTAGATTATTAATTCTTTTGGTTTGACTAAACACCTTAAAATATTGAATACAGGACCACCAAGACACACGTACAAGGTATTCGTGGATTGTAAGCCCTACACCTATAGAAGAGCTGAAGGAGCTGAAGGAGCTGCAGGGCTCATAAGGTGGTTTAAGAAGACTGAATCAGTCTTTGAAAAATGTAACTGTCCAGCTGCAGACCAAGTGAAGTATGCCATGGGAATGTTTGAGAGTTCAACACACAAGTGTTGGAATGCTCAAGTGCAAATTCTTGGCCAAGCGATGGCAAACATGTTGCTATGGGATGAATTCCAAACGATGATGACATAGGAATATTGTCATCACAGTAATGTTCAGAAGCTCGAAGCCATGTTCTGACAGTTAAAGAAAGAAGGGTCTGACATCAAGGCTTACACTACAACTCATAACCCCTAAACATAGCCCTGAGAGATTTGAAGTTCTTTGTTCTTTTGAAAATTCTCAGAATATCTTCAAACTCATAACCCCTAAATATATCCTTTTGATTAATCAATTCTAGATTTGCTAGTTCTTCTAGATCATGGATCTCAAGGGAGTACACCAGAGCAGAGTACCTTATAAACAATTTGACTAACCCTGAGATCCTCTTTATCATTACATGTTCCGGTCACTCTCATACTTCCAGGAAATTATCTCGGATCAGTCTTGTCCTAGGGAATCGACACACCCTTAATCATCTCAACAATGGTGAGCCCTTCTTGAAGCATTAACTAGGAGAGCTCAGCAAACCATTCTGGATTCTTATATAGAATTATTTCCAAATAGTCATGATCTCAATGGGAGAGCTGGATGTCTTATGCAGAAACTCTGGTTTGTGGCTTTTTGCTTATTATATCTTCTTCAAATTTCTTTAGCCTTTCTTTCTTCTAGTTGATCATCCTAAGGATAGCATCCTTTACGCAATATGTCTTCATGATGCCCAGTTTTCTATTAGTGAATCCTTTTTCAGAGATATATTCCTGTATTTCCATGTTAGTCATACTATAGGTATCATGATACAGTGATTGAGTAGTTGCAGTCTGCTTGGCCTTTGAAGAGAATTTAACCACTAGAGCTTTGGGTGAATGAGTCTATTCATACTTAGTCCCATATGTAGGGTCCAGTAGTTTGTTTCGCTTTTCTTCTTCTGCTATCATCCCCTCATAGGTCATCCTGAATACCTCATCAGGTTCATAATCATGGTTAATAAAAAACATGTCCTTCATCGTCAATTCATCTGATTTGGCTTTCTCCACCATCTCATGCACTAATGACTTCACCTTCACAGGGCTTTTCCTAGCTAATGTTTCATCAACCACATAGCCACCCTCTATCTTTCCTTCTTCAAGGTCAATGAATTCAACCTTTCTTTTTCAGTTGGGCTTCAGCTTTTTTCATGTTCATCCAAGAATTCAGCAATGGTTGCAAGGCTACGTGGATGATCTTTTTTGCATTTTCTTTATTGGTTCTTCTTTTACAAGCCTTTTGCCTTTTTTCCTTTTCGAAAAGATATTTTCTCTTCTTGATGTAGGTGTGTACAACTCGATCAAAGGATGTTTCTACCATTTCAACCTCTTATGGCAGTTTTTCAACCTTTGTCTTTTCAACAGCATATTGTTCTGTCTCTTTCAGCTCAACTTCTAATTCTTCTTTTATTTGTTGTTCTTCACAAATCTTTCTAATCAAATCTTTTTGCTCATCAATGAGAGACACAACATGTATAATCTGAAGACTTGATTCTTTCTCAAGTGGGATAAGAGATTGAGGAATAAAAACAATTGGCTCTGTTTCTTGTCTATGATCACCAATGAAGTCCCTAAACTCATCATCAATAATGAATTCTTCATTAGTAAAGATGTCAAGAGCCTTGATCATGTCACTGAATTCAGACTCTTTAGTGTGTATTTCTTCATGATCTTTGCTTGTGTATACTACCATATCCAAACTTTGTTCTTGTGGCTAGGTTCCACTTGATTCAGTTTCTTTGGCAGGCTTTAGGAACTCATCTTTTTAGTAGGAGGAGAGAAATCATCACTCTCCTCTAAAGAACTTCCTTCACTATCCTATTCCTCCAACTCAGAAATTCTTTGTAACCTTCTTCATCTTTTACTTTTTCAATCTCTTGTTTATCATAATCAACAGCTCCAACTCAGAAATTCTCTTATGCAGGCATTTATATGTTTTTGATATTCAGAGATTATGTTAGATTGTTCTTCAATCACTTCTTCCTACTCCTCCATAGCTCTTCTATGGATGGCTAAAATGTCAACATGACCACTTACTTCATCCCTTGAATCTTTGAGGGTAGCCTTAAGTTATTTATTTATCTTTTTGTTCCTTTTTAGCCTCATACCTTTGTTTTAACTCTTTCAACTCCTTCTCCTTTTCATCAAGCTCTAGAAGTCTGTCTTTTATAATTTCAGACCTTCTATCCAGCAATTCTCTATTTTTTCCACCTTCTTCAAAAGCTCAAATATTATCTCATCTGTCTTCATTTGGTCTATTCACCTCTAACTCAGCATATCTCTTAGAGGAACTGCTTTTGAATTAGCTTGCCTCAAACGCATCTTTAGTTGATGATCCTCCACATTAGATGATGCTTTGGATTCCTCTGAAGAACTAGCAGAATCACCAAACTAAACAGGCTTAGTAGTTAGAGGGGATAATTGAACACAAGATGTAGGTGAATAATGTATTGGTGAAATATGGGGTCAGTGTATGGGTGATATTTATGGAGAGATATGTTGTCTTTATGGAGATGTGATTGGTGATCTATGAGGTGAGGTGATAGGAGTCGACATAAATGGTGATGTTATTTCAGCTGCATGAACAGAAGGCCTAGTGTGAGGATCACCACCTACATCAACCTACGGGGACATTGGCCTCTGCCCTTCTTTAGCTTCTACTACATTCTTATCAACATGTTTTTGATCAGAGAACCATCTCTTCTTCTTGATTAGGCTGAGCAATAGGAGCCTCTTGTTCTTGTTCGCATATATTCTGATCTTGGTTGATCTATTGAAGCATCAATGGTAGAAGAGGAATAAATGTGCCACTGTGAAAATTCCTGGGATTTGTCTTCTTTATGTAGTTATAGGACTTGGCATTGTAGTGAAGAATATCCATCACTGGTCTGACAGGCAGTATGTCTGGAAAGGCATCATTGATGAAGCATTGTAGGAATCTTGGGTACATTAGGAACATGTGTCTTCTATCCTACTGGATGTTAGAGACCAAATCATTGAAAACGTAGGCTAACATGTTGAAAGGTTGGTTTGTCCACAAAACACATATAGCAGATGATGTAGTGACAGGAATGTCTTTGCATCCGGTCTTCGTTTTGGACAAAAATTGTTGGAAAATGTGAATCAGAATCTCCATTGCAAGCCCATTAACCCTTTTACTATTTGTTTTCCCTCATATCCTCTTTTATAGCCAATGTTGGCAAAGAAAGTCATAATCTCATCATCATCCAATTCCAGTGTCTCACAGTTTGTTCAGTGATGGCAAGAGTGTGATCTTCAGTAATTCTTCTTGAAAGATTACTTATACCATTTATATATGTTACTTTAGTCGTTCCCCAGAAAGATCTAATGAAGTTCTCATAGATAATTGGTCTAACAGTAATAGCATGAGCCACTCTAGTAGATAGGATGAATCTGATCGTGTCTCTTAAATCTTCTTCCTAAGGTTAGCCATTGTAACCTACATTAGAGGCATATGAATAGAATAATGAATAATATTATCACAATGTTTATCATAAATCAAAATGAATTTTCTCAGTTTGATTTTTCATGGTCAAATTGAGTGTTCATAGGTACTATTTCGTAAGATTTGGCCTAATTTGATTTAGTGATGCATGATCATTTTTATTGAGTTATTCATGGTTGTATTCATTATACTTTCTGATTTTAACCCATTTAAATCCAAGGAATCAACTTTTGTTTTCACCATTTCAAGTTTTGAGTTACCTTGTTCATGTGATGAACAAAATTCATAAATATCACTTGTTTGTTGTTTATCCTCATATATATCAAGTTCTTTTTCGTCAAAAACGTCAACGATTCCATAGTACCAGTTTGATTTTTCATGTTCCTTTCTTGACCTAATGTTCTAAGTTCGACATTAGTGTGAATGTTCGACGACTTTAGGTTTTGAACATTGAATATTTTCACCTTTTCGTCGATACTACTATTGTAATGAAATGAAGATGAGGAATTTTAGGGTGAATGGATATTAGAACAAAGGTGTTTTGTTTTTAGGTGATGGAGATGATGATGGATGAAGAACAGTGATGACCACTCATGGTACTTTTAAGTCTCTCAATTTGAAAAGTATTAAATGACCTTTTGATGTGGGTTTATATGTTCGATTAAATGACTTTTGCAAATATTAAAAGTACTAAAACAACGTGGACATAATTAGAACATCACTATAGCAATACGGTAAGGAAATTATTCATCAGCATTTGTGTACTGTTGCATCATAGAAGTGTAAAAAAAATGTGGACCCAACTAGAATATCACAGAAGTGTGAAAACTTAACAACATTTGTTCACTGTAGCAAATGCGATTCAACAAAGGTGGTCAGCATTTGTGTACTATTGCAAATGCATAAGTTTAAAACTTAACAACATTCGTTCACTGTAGCATATGTGGTTGAACAAAAATAAATATAGCAGAACAAAAGTTTACCACATAAACATATGTGGTTGAACACTTTTGTCCGAATAGATTTTTAACACTTCAAAACTTTTTATGTATACTTCTTTGAAACAAATGTGGTAGAGTTACCTTGTCCGCACTAATTTCACATTGTTTTTCTGACATGAAAACAATTACCTGCATTGGTTATATGCCTCGGGTAACCTTCACCTGTATTAACCAATACACTTATTAGCATTCATTTTTGAATTTAATAAAAATTAAGCTTCTCGTGATTGAATTCTTTTTTGGTTTCTATTGAAATATTGGCTATTATGAAGAACTATCGTTGCTTTTCACTTGTTTCTTATGAAGGTTTGACTGTTGTTGAGATTATCAATTCTCGCTTGGATTGACTTGTATATGAGATGTGATACAAGTATTACAGTGTTTGACTAATCTTGGACTTTTATGCTTCAAAATGTAAGCATAGGCTGAGATACCATAGTATAACTTTTGCACCAACATATTCAATTCATTTGTTTTGATTTTGTAATTTTTAAGAAGGAAATTACTTGTACAAACTAAACAAAATTTTAAATCACTCCCCCTAAAGTTTATATCCATATTTAGATAGAAACTTTAAATATTTAAAACTTTTGAATACAAATGTTTTTGTAATGATTTTAGTTTTCTTATCTATACATGAAGAGGAAGTATACTTTTATTGGAATCATACCAATGTTATATTATAGAAGTGCAAGGTTTTGTAAGTAAACTAGACATGTTTATGAACTTATCGATTGAAGGTATGTTTGTACTCTTAACTCATACCTGGTTTATATTATAATGCATGTGACATTTGTCATGTGTTGATTGATTTGACTATTCAACATGTAGCTCACACACTGAAGTGTGGTTTGATCAACTATCCTCATGTAAAGCATGGTAGGACTTTTTCACAACTTAATTGACTAGGTTAGTTAAAGTATGAATTCTCATTTTCACTCATCCTCATCGGAATTCTTTTACTTTGATCCTTTTACTTACTTGATCCATATTAGGATTCTTTTTCGCTTCACTTTGGAAGGTGACCCATGAATGGATTATTTTTGTTAATGCATATAGTATGGATGTGTTCCACATTAGAAATCTTTTGAATCAAGACATCAACACTATGTGCTTGTTTCTCCAACTCTTCGTCACTAAAATAGAGAATAACTGATGTAGGTGAAGGAGATTCATATTTCATCATTACCTGGTGTGTTTAGGTTGTTACACACATATACACTTGGATAAGCCAATACTTACCGATACTCTAAGATGAGTGCTTCATAGTTGAATATTAGTATTTAGTTTATCAGAACACATATCTTGCTTTTGAAGTCGGCCCTACCCACATATGAGGTAAGTCATGTCAGCCTTTCAAATTCTGAATTTAGCTTAATTAATTATATAATGACTATAATTGTATAATTTCCCAAGTATAAGACACAAACTTGTTAATCATGATTTCTTTTTGGAGTTTTTAATATTTGAATGTTCTTTTAATTTTTGAATTTTTACTCAAGTTAATCATGCCAATTGATTGAACTAGGAATTTAAACCTACTAGGTTCAAATGCCTTGAATAAATTATCTAAATGATTATCAACATGAACTTGAATCAATTTGATTAACTCTTTTTCAGCACAATCTCTCAAAAAGTGATATCTAATTTTAATGTTTTTGTTATTGATTTTTGTACTAGATTACTTGTGATAAACATTACAGGTGTGTTTTCAATGTAAATTGGAGTATGCAAAAAGTTAAAACCATAGTTAAGCATCTGGTTTTGAATCTAGAGGACTTGAGAGCAACAAGCAGATGATGCTATGTACTCAGCTTCTACTATTGAAACAAACACATTAGTTTGCTTCTTGCACTGCTAGGAGACCATTCTGGGACCAAGAAATTGACAACTGCTAGAAGTGGACTTCTTGGTTGAAGTTGCATCCCCCATAATCACTGCAAGTGTAGGCATAGAGATTGAAATCTCCTTCCTTTGGATACCACAATCCAAGAGCAGGTTTGCCCGAAGATATATGAATATCCTCTTGATAGCATTTACATCAGATTCTTTAGGATCTGCTTGATATCTGGCACACACACAAACACCAAACATAATGTCAGGCCTACTAGCTATTAGATACATAAGTGAACCTATCATAGATCAATAGTGAGTCTGATCTATAAATTTTCCTTCTGGATACGGACAGATCTTCATTTTGTTGTCAAAAGGAGTTTTGATGGACTAACAGTTAGTAGACTTGAATTTCTTCAAAATTTGTTCCATGTATTTGGATTGATTGATGAAGATTCCATCTGGTGTTTGTTGGACTTTTACTCCCAGAAAGAATGTGATTTCCCCATAGCACTTATTTGCAATTGTTAATGCGTAAGGTCTTGAATGTCTTTGTAGAGTAGCTTGTTTATTGGGCCAAAAATGATATCATCCACATATATCTCGACCAGCAGCATGTCTTTGCTTTTTCTCTTTCTGAATAGTCTGATCAATCTTTCCTCTATCATACTCATTTTCAAGAAGAAAAGATGATAGAGTCTCGTACCACTTCCTTGGAGATTGATGAATACATATAGGGCTTTTCAAGCTTATACACCCTATGTGGAAAATCTGGGTCTACAAATCCAGGAGTCTGACTCACATAGACTTCTTTTGCAATCTTCCCATAAAGAAAAGCAGATTTCATATCCATTTGATAAACAGTGAGTTTCATAGATGTTGAATATGTTAGAAATAATCTTATTGCTTCTAATCTTGCTACAAGAGCAAACGCCTCATCATAATCAATTACTTATTCTTGTGTATAACCCTTGAGCCACTAGTCTTGCTTTGTTTCTCATGACGATTCCCATGTCATCAGTTTGTTTCTATATTACTACCTAGTACCAATAGGGTATTGTCCTTCGGGAAGATTTACAAGTTGCCATACTTCTTGTTTCTTGAATTGTACCAACTCCTCCTACATTGCTTCAATCCAACTACTGATTGACAAAGAAGCAAGAGAACAAATAGATGTTTGCTATGCTTGACTTGCTTCTTGTCACCCCTTCATTAAGTTTACCAATGACGCCTTCAACTGGATGATTCTTATGTATTCTAGTGGTTGGAATTGAGTCACCAGCAATGGTTACATCAAGATTCGAGACATTCAGATCATCTTGGTGAGAGGCAACTTCATCTTGTACTATTAGAGAGTTATGAAAGTAATCTAGCTAGTTCTAGTTTCAGCTTCAACATAAGCAACACTTTGATCATTTCCATAATTTTAGGTTCTTTCAGTTTCAACTGGAGGCATAGCTTAATTTTATTTTTGGCTTCACTTGATCGGTCTTCTAAAGGAGATGGTAACATGCTAGGACCAGCTTCAGTTGAAACACTTTTAATTTGAGATGGTTGTCTTATAGGATTAGGTTGTAGTGGTAGATCTTCATATAGTTGCGCAGTAGAAGTTGGAGGAACCATTGTCATCATGGTTGTCCGATAGGATCAGGTTGTAGTGGTAGATCTTCACATAGTTGCGCAATAGAAGTTGGAGGAACCATTGTAATCCTTTCTTTCTACTCCTGAAGAAGGTTCTTTTGATGTAGGTTTCCTACATCATACAAGTGAAATTGATCAAAAGATTTTGTAAATGAGTCAATATCAAAAAACTAGTCGAGACTATTTGTTGATTTGGGAAATGAATGTTCCTTGAATTAAACATTTGTTGATTTATCAATAATGTTTAATCTAGGATTAAACACTATTTAAGCCTTTGAAACAGAAGAATATCCTACAATGAATCCTTCATCAAAATTAGATGAAAATTTCCCCAATAGTCTCGGATGTTTAATATTGAGTTAGGACTACCAAATGACTTGAATAATCCAATAAATGTTTTCTGTGAAAGAGAAGTTTATAAGGAGTCTTGTTGCTTTCTTTTACAATCAATTTGTATTTTGCACAAAGCATGATGTGTTAACTGCTTCTGCCCAAAAGGTGATTAACAATTTAGCATCAGCTAGTATGGTTTGTGTTGCTTCAATCAACACTTTATTTCGCCTTTTAGCTACCCCATTTTGTTGAAGAGTTCTAGTTTCACTAAATTGCTGAGCAATGCCTTTGGTTTTACAAAATGAACTCATATCTTCATTCTTAATTATGTCCAATTACCTCTTCTAACTGTTTTGACTATATGATCAAGTAGATTTTCAATTTTTGTGAAAAAATCTTTTATTAATTAAGAAACATTGTTTTTATGAAGTAAGAAGAAAACCCTTGTAAATCTGGAAAGTTAACAATGATCACCAACCAATATTGTTTCTTTCCAATACTCATAACATGAGTTGGTCCAAAAAATCCATATGAAGTAGCATCAATGGAGAATTGTTTGTGTTCACCAAGTTTGGCTTTTGGGAAGACTTATGTTGTTTCCCTTTGAAACACGTTGAATAGTGATCAATAAAGTGAAATTCATTTTGGGGTAAACCAATGACATGGTTTCCCTTAATCAATCTATTCATGTTTTTGAAATTGGTGTGTCCCAAACGTGTGTGCCAAAGCTGTGACTCATTAAAAGATGCTTTTGACAGAAGACATATTTCTTCTTTTGTTGTAGTAGAATTAAAGTTTAAGACATACGTGTTATTCTTCCTTGGGGTATTAAGACAACCCATTCTTCAAGAATTTGAAATCCTGGTTTCAGAATATAGCAATGAGTGTTAGTGAAGTGAGTTGAATATTTCTTGTCACAGATCTAAGATACGCTGAGCAGATTGAAATTCAGTTGTTCATAGTAGTTCACTATATCAATGCTCAGCATCCAATTCATCACGGATCCTAGTGATTCTGCCGCCTTGTGAACCTCCTCCAAATACCACAGTAGTTCCTTGTATATTCTTGAAGTCATAATGGAGGGAATGATCTCTAGTCATGTGTCAGGAGCATCCACTGTCCATGTACCATAACTATTGGACTTGAATGGATGACCATGAAATCATAGAAGAACTAATTAGAATGTGGAACCCAAGCCATAATGGTCTTGGGTTTCTTGTTCCTATCCATGATAGTAACCTGTTGCCAATTTCCTCTAAACGATGACTTAGAGGAAGGTGTGCTCGAAGATTTCTGATGACATCTTTCATATTTCATCTCATCAATTTCAGTTGAAGAGTTAGAAGAATACTGAAACCTTTGGTCCATGTTTCTTTGAAGAAATCTGACCCATTTTTTATTATCAAACATCATTTTTGATTTATGAAGATCAACTGTTTGTTTGATGTTATGATATTTGTTTCTTTGAATTTTCTTCAACTCTTTTATGTTACCCATATCTTTATCAGAACTACAAGTCCTGGATTGATTATTATGAAAATGATTTCTGATTTTGGGTTTCACATATGTGATTGGTGAGATGGGTTTGTTTTGGGGAATTCTCAACTCTTTTTGCTTGAAGAAACACTTAGCTGTATTGTGGTTGGTCATATCACGGACTGAATAGTATTTTGTAAAATAGCAGTTTTTGGTGGAATAATTGTTCATATCACAGATTTGCAGCATTGATTGACATAGCACTCATCTGTAGAATGTTTTCAATAAATGTTTTTGCCTCTTGATGCTGACCTTGATGTTGAGGCTTCAGCAGATTTACATGTTTTCAATTGGGTCTCAACCTTTGATTTTGCTGAGGAAGCAAGATCATCCTTTTTAGTTGTTTCTTTCATAACACTACTAGTTTTGTCTTTCCTAGATTGTTTATTCTTTCTTACCCTTCTTCTTACCTCCCATTATAATTGATTCACATGTTCTTTATTACAAATGTCAAAACCAACCCCTTGCTTTGGTTTCGAAGATTGAGGATCTGACTTGTTTTTGTTTTTGATATCAGTGAAATTTTGTTTTTCTTTGGCAGTGAAAGTTTGTCTGATTTGATTGAATTTTTTAGAGATTTGATCTCATAATCAGAAGTGCTTTCAGCAGAATTTTTCGCCGACACCTTGATTTTCTTCTTTTCTTTGAAATTGTAGGAATAAATTTCATAAAAGGCAATATGGTTTTGACAGGGCTTCTTGGTTTAATGAGATTCACAATCTTGTCTGAGTAGTCTTTGATTTTCATAGGATGACCTAACTTAATTTTGTCCTTATTTGTTTCAATGTAAACACTCGGTTTATTTTGTGGATTAGTGATTTGGGTTACTTTTGATTTAGTTTCAATAGTTTTAGGTTTAGTTTTATCACATAGAGTGACAAACTCAAGCATGGCAGTGTAATTGTCATTATATGGTGGGGGACAGACTCAGGCATGACAGATTCAGGCATGACAGACTCAGGCATGATAGACTCAGGCATGACAGACTCAGGCATGACAGTGATTTGTGTTACTATGAATAGTATCTCTTGCAGCTTAATTGAATACATTTAAAGCTTTTCAAGTTTCACTTCAGTAACTGATTGCTCAGCTTTAGATTAGGGTAACTTTTCATTTAGCTTTTCATTCTAAGCTGCAAGAGTGTACTTTTTTCCATGTTGTTTTTCAATGTCGGTGATGAGAGACTAGATTTTTATTTCAAAACATTTGATTTTTATTTTAACAATCTTAGATTTTACTTTTTATTCTTTGATATTATCTGCCAATTTGTGATTGTGCTCATAATATCCCTGTAGTTCAGCAATGCATTTATCACTACAAAGATTAGATTTTAGCTCAGATGGCATTGCAGTTGGGCCATCATTGTAGTTGTTTCTTCTGGAGCATTACATTTTTTTAAAAGTGGCCGGTCATACTACATTTTAAACATTTGACTTTCTATTTGTCATATCCAAGTTTTGTATTTTCATTCAGACTAAGCTTTTTCCTTTTTCTAAAAAAACTTCTTAGCTCCCAATTGCTATCATAGCCATTTGTCACTGCAGATCAATTTCTTCCACATCATCTGGATCCATTTCTTCTAAATCTTCTTGGATCAACTAAGCAGAAATGAGTCTTCGTCCCAACTAGGCTTTAAAGCATGCAATAAAGGAATTGTAAGTAGCCTTTTGCTCTTCAGACCTCTGACTTCAGACAGACTTGAGGAGTGGCTGTTGTTGGTTGAAATGATTTTGATGGCTTATTTGTTAAAGGACCACCAATGAAACTAGTTATCGTCACATTATCTCATAAGGAGAGAAAATCATCATCCACAGTGATGAATGCATTTTCCACAGAGCGAGTGTCTGATGGAAATTTACATGCTTCAATAACTTGAGGTCCACCAGGTTCCCGCTCCATTCATCATTTCGAGAGCTTCAATTATGGAAATCATTATCTCCAAGGTGGTATTCTCTAGATCAAGAGTGTTTTTCAGCATGGTAACATTTTGTTTTTGACTTTCTAGAAGGCTGTGAAGCATCTTTTTGTTTAGCTCTTTGACTTTATATTAACCTCATAATCTCTAAATCATTCACGAGCTTCACAAATCGATGCAGTTGTTTAGAGATTTACTCCCCCTTGAATGATGAAAGGTTTCATATTGATTAACAATCTTATCCTTGTTAATTTCAGCTACTTCACTGCCACCTTCACACATCATCTGTAGTGCATCCCACATAATTTAGTTGTTCCATACTTCTCAAGGCTTTTTAGCACATCCATTTTCAATTCTTGAGTGAGAATGGAATGATTTGAGATCAATATTTATCTTGTTGTAGTCATCATCATGAAGAGTGAGATCCTCAATGGGTACTTTTGAGGTTTTGTACAGTATAACCTGGTGAGTAGAAAGTGTCACTCGGATGTGAGTCGTTTACATATGGAAATCCAATAGTCCCGATCTACACATGTAATGTAATTCATGAACCTGGTTTTCCATTGTTTAAACTCAGATTTGTGTTTAAGCATAGCAGGTTTAGGAGTATAACCAAGTTTATAGAAATTATGTGAATCCATTTTAATAAGTTGTTTTTAACTTGTTTTAATAAAGATTAGATTGATTATTAAGTACAAGTAGTCCAAATAGTCCAAACAGGCTTATGTAACTAGATCTGTTTAGTGTATGTAGAAATCAGTTAAAACTTTCTTCTGTAATTTTCTGATTTTTTTGTTATGATTTTATGGGTAAGAAAATTGTTCACAGATTTGTTCTTGAGGGTGAATACGGATGAACAGTGATTGTCGAAGTATTTCAACAGATATTCAACTTGTTACTTAATAGAGGTAGTCGAACACTCTACAAGCAACTCAATCACTAGATCAACCGAGTTTAACTTAGATCTAGGAAGATCTGATGAAGACCGAGAGCCAAAGCTCTGATACCAATGACCAGGTGTGAGAATGATATTCTCTATTGATGTGAATCAACAAGGACCGAATATGATTATTGAGTCAATGATTGTAAGGCGGAATCAAACAATCACAAAACATTGAATGCATGAAAAACTCATAAATGCTTTTTGTATTAATGGAGGTGAAGCGGTTACAATGAATGCTAGGGTTTGAGCATTAAACGGTAACAATACACCTTTTAAACAAAAAATTTAACAAAATATTCTGATTGTCTAATGTCTATCAACAGTCACCTCACATACGAGGATTTCTATTCTATTTATAGGCTGACAAGATGCCTTTTACAAAAAAAAAACTAACTACCACTGAACTATATATGAGAAACTATCTAAGTATCATGTACCCTACAATATGGCATCATCATCACAGGTTTGAGTAAAAGAACTGCCTGATCTGAATCCCATCCTCCTCTTGTACCTTATCGAGAACCTGGCTGGCCACAACATCCTTACTCTCCTAGAGAGATAGTCTGGGATCAACCGTTAAGGATACCTACACGCGATCGTACATGGGATTGGAGTTACTATTCTACCAATGTAAACCATATGGTTTATAGTGAGTGTATCCCAAACCCAACTATTGCCAGACCCAAGACTAGGTCGGGTACATCCTTTACCACACCTACTCTTCCCTTACTTGATGTTCCTCTTGAGCAGGTTGTTGCATCTTTAGTTGTAAAATTGGACAAGTAGCGTTCGTGCATTGGACTACTTACTAACAAGAACTCCACTTTAAAGTATGAGATGCGCCAACTACGCATGCAAGTGGAGAGACATCATTAGTGGCTCTCAATGACTATTAATGGGCATCATACCTTGACTTGTAATATGATGTAGCTTATTAAGCGTATGGATAAGCATGAGCTTCACAATATAGGTGTTGAGGATAGGTTGACCGGATTGGAGGTGCAACTTGGATCACTTCAGATTATGGACAATCTTGCACCAGCAGAAGACTCTAATAAAGACCCCGAGGAAGAGCCAGATGAAGCCTTAGACGAAGGAGATAGTGATGGATCTAATTTACTGAATTGATCTTCATAATCATGTGACTTAGACTGCATAGTGTTTTTTTAAACCTATGTAGGAAGGGTTGTTCCCCACCCAACTAAAATCTTGAAAATTAGACATTGATTAGATATTTTATGAGTTACTTGCAATTTATTTATGGTAATTTACTATTTTGGTTATAAATGTTGTAGTTGTGACAATACATTATTTCTTATTATTTATTTTATTCAAAGAGCTTAATATGTTAGATGTTACTCTTTATTGTATTTGTGAATTTAAAGTGAAATGTGGATGGTGTGGTAGAGGACGTGGACGTGGCAGTGGATGTAGTGTTGGTGCTATAAACATTGCTCCGATCAAATTAACTGCTTTAGTTAACCAACATGTGCAACTAAACACTCAACTCGCTCAAATTGGGTCATAAATTAGACGAATAGTCTATTAGATGATTAATTCTTTCGGTTTGATTAAACACCTTAAAATATTGAATACAGGACCACCTGTATGCACATACAAGGCATTCGTTAATTGTAAGCCCTATAACTATAATGGAGTTGAAGGAGCTGTAGGGCTTGTATGGTGGTATGAGAAGGCAGAACCAATCTTCGCCAACTGTAACTATCCAACTAGGGACCAAATTAAGTATGCCATGGGAACGCTTGGGGATTCAGCACCAAGTGGTGGAATGCTCAAATCCAAATGCTTCGCAAGGCAATGGCAAACGCGTTGTTATGGGATGGGTTCAAAACGATGATGATAGAGGAATATTGTCCTCGTAGTGATGTCAGAAGCTCGAAGCCGAGTTCTTATAGTAAAAGATGGAAGGGTCTGACATCAAGTCTTACACTAGGAGGTCTCATGAGATGGTGACACTCTGTCCTGGCATGGTTGATCTGTCGAACATGCGAATTAAGCTCTACCTACATTGTATCGTGCCGGAGATTCAAAGAATGGTGACTACTGCAAATCTCCGTACTATTCAGTAGGTTATTGACAAGCTCACAAGCTCACTAATTGTTAGGATCAGTGATCTAAGTTTGATTGATTAGAGAGTATTGCAGCGGAATTCGAACTACGAATTAAACAATTCACAAGAACACAATTGATATTCAATGTAACAGTAAATGGTTATAGAAAAAGAGGAGTTTGCAAAAGAGATATTTCATTCATATGCTTTCGTGGTGGCTCATTGTCACACATTACAATTAGGTCAACATTCCTATATAGGATATGTGATGTCTGCTGATGTCACTTGATAGTGACATCTAACAGAATTATTCAAACTACTGAAACTATGCAAGCTACTGAGAAAGTTCTCAACTATTGATTACATCTCAGAGAATGCTAAGTACAAGAAACTTAAAACTACTGAAACTAAACTACTGAAACTATAACTACTGAAAAGTAAATTAGAAGTACCGAAAGGAAACCATCACAACTACTGAAGTTGATAACTTCAGCTGTTGTGACAACTACTCATCACTTTGGTCTTCAGTCTTTGTTCTTCAGACTTTTACTTTCAAACTTTGTCTTCAGTTGATAGCTTCATACTTTGTCTTCAGTTTTTTACTTTCAGACTTTGTCTTCAATAGTAGTCTTCAGTTCTTGTCTTCAGACTTTGTCTTCAGACCTTGTAATCAGCTGATGTCTTCAGCTGTTGTGATCTTCTTCAGCAGTTGTAATGTCTGTGGGACTTAGAGGGTTTTTTGATCAGGCTCATTGGTTCTTTTGGTCCAACAAACTCCCCCTGAACCAATGCAGCCAAAACCTCTAAACTTATTGATGATCCCACTTATTCTTGGCAGAAACACCCTCTTGATCAGCTTCAGAGGTAATCAGTTAAGCACAGGTCGGGAAAAGGTTTCTAATCTTTTGATTGGCTAAGTATGGAAGGGAACTCTATCTTGGGAAACTGGACATAGAGTCTTATCCCAACCATGAAACCTAATTCCCATTAATGAGTCTATAAGACTCACTAGCATAGGCCTCAAGGAGCACAACTTGTTCCTCCTTGGTGAGTTCTTCTGCTTCTCCCTCGAAGAACTCTCTGGCCTAATACTCACACAGGTATCTCACTGTCTTTCCATTTTTCAACTCCATAGTTGTTATCTCTCTATAAGCAAATTCATCAGGGTGAGCCTTCAAGCAATAACTGGAGTTCACTCTTCTGAAGATCTTCAAGTCTTTTGTATAACAACCCCTTCTTGATCATTTTGTTCTTAAGAATAGATTAAGGGGTTATCTTGGATTTGTGAGCTCTCTTGAATTCTTCATTGATTTTCCAGGGTGAGACTACCATGGCCAATGTAATTGCAGCATTCAAGTCTTCTTCACTTGGACATGATATCTACTTGGTATATTCTTCTTATGAATTCTATAACTTACCCTAGGGTCTGGCCAAATCCGCACTCTTTTTTTTGATGTTGAAAAGTATGTCTAAGAGTGTACAGCCTCAGAGCCTGTTTCTTCATTTCTTGAATGATGAGGACTGAGGGAAATCCTTATCAACCATATTGAGAAACTTCTCATCGTGCTGTTTCTGCTGTTCTACTTCTTCAATCTTTACCTTCACCATCTGCATTTGCAAGTCAGGAGTAATCACTTGTGACTTCTGTGCTCAGGTGATTTGAGTTTGAGACAGTAGAGATTGGCAGACTATCATCATCATCATCCTCTTCTTCATCTTCTTCTACCTCACACCTTTCTCCTACTTCTGGGTGCATGACTGGGTAAGGTTTGAGGTGGTTTTTAGGGTAAAGGGATTGGTTTTGTGGGTTGAGTTATGGGTGGCTTTGGTTTAGGGATAGATTTGGGAGATTTTAGAGATAAGGGTTGTGTTTGAGTGGGAGTGTGAGAAGACTGACTTAGTATTTTGTGTGAGTTTGGCTTTGGAGAGCTTTGCCATTTCAGTTCTCTTCCCTGCACCTGCTTCATCCAGTGCATCAATTATCAACCCCTTATTATAGCCTCCAGCAGAGCAGATCTTCTTGGTTATCTCCAGGATACTGTCTCTGGACCAGGCCTTTATCTCTATCAATGATCTTCCAAGGTATTTGGCAATGAATCTGATCATTATCTCCAATCTTTCCCTTTCCAACAAACTATAATCGCCCATCTAGCTTGAATCTTTTCTATTTCCAGCCTTCTGATCTTAGTGTCTAGTGTAGCTGTGTCATGACCTTGTCGAAAGAGCTGATCTATAATTTTATCCACTGATTTGCTGTGAGCTTCATCAGTATCTTTCACAAGATCTTCTAAGGATTTATCTTCATCAGCTTTTGACTCAGCACTTTTCTCTTTTTTTTTATATGTGATCAGCTGTTATGAGATCAGTTCTTTCTCCATCTCTTTCTCTTTTGCAGGTTCTTTCTCATCATCAACTCTTTTTTTCTTTCTTTTCTTTCACTGCCTTAGACTTGGAAGTCTCCGCATTTTGGTTGCATTGGGATCAGGGGCTTGAAAGGCAGAAAGAGATTTGTGAACCGCATCATCAATGAGGGTTTGTAGATTTGAGGATATCCTCTCATCAATGGCTTTATGCACTATGTCAGTGACGATGGGAGTGATGAGAGGTAAGGAGTTTTGAAAGATAGCAACCATCTGCTCATAGGGGTTCTGTCCCTGAGAGGTGGTGCCAAAAGTAGTGGCTGGTGGCTCAGTTACGTGTGTAGGCTCAGTGTTTGGGGAACCTTCAATGGAAGGTGCCATCTGTGGGGTTTGTGAGGTAGATGGACTTTGATCCTGAGACATTTTGGCTTGCAACTCTTTGAGTCTGCTCACCTCGGTCTCAAGGATGTATTATGGACTAATACATCATAGAAAAAGCCAGGTCATCATTAGTTTGTGTTGAATCACATGACCTCCTGATTGAATTAGGATGTACATGCTCTGAGTGTAGATCAGTAGAAGCATGTGCCCCTTGTTCTTGGTAATGGGGACTTCCTACCTCAGGACTGTGTCCTTCATTAGCAGTTGCCTCTGGTAAGGTCTTATGGATGTTACCAACTGCATCCTGATCATTGCTGAATCTGTAGAAGTAGCAGCCTGACTAGTTTTTGTTCCGTTTTACACTTGGAGAGTGAACATGGTAACCCCTGTGCTGTGGGTTATCAGAAGCAGTTTGGTCCTCCCCCTCTGGTAAGTGGTTTCTAGGGAGGGGGTGAGGAATGCAACTGACTCAGCACTTTAGCAGCTATCAGTGTTGGCTTTGAGGGGCGTTGCATGTGGAGATTGGTCTGAAGCGGAATGCACCCAGGGTGAGAGGTGCTCTTCAATGGTAACCCTCTCAATTGAGATAGGTTCTAGAAATGTGGGATCCCCAATTGTGGTTGCAAAAGGATCCTGTTGAGAGGATACCTGTGCGGCTTCAGTAGGTTGAGTCTTGGACATAACTGGGGGGTTATAACCAGTATGTATTTCCTGTGTTTGTGGTACAGGGGCATCCTCAGGGGACTCATCTCCCTGAGTAGCCTTTTTAGGATTTTGGATTTGGGTTTGGTGGGGACTTGGATCTGGAAGTGGAGTTGTGGGTTCCCTCTGCTTGGGTTTTAGCATCCGGGCAGCCCCTTTAAGAGTAGGGTCTGAGTTATGTCGGGAGTATACCTCAGCTAAAAAAGCTAGAGCAGGGACTCCAAGACCAACAAGGCCATCAGTGGTAATTGATTCAAAATTATGGCCATCAGAAACCTGGGATAAAGTATCCATCTATTTGCCACAGGTTTCTGAGCCAGATCCTGTAGTTCCATGAACACTATCTCAGAAAAATTTACATTTTGGCGTTCAAGGATAGAGAACAATACATGTTGCCATCAAGAAGACATCTGATCCCAAGAAGATGTCTTTGATGCAAGGCAGACAATCACCATATGAAAGATAAGTCGTTCAGCATCATGGAGTGCTTTTTAAGTATGGTTGTAGCACTTTGTCGCCTTCATACCCATAATGGATAAAAGACATATCAGTGGTGCCTTTCGGGTATTCTTTAGGATAGTTGCCAGCATGCAGATTTAGGGTTTTACGAATGATGTCGGGGGTGATGAGCACCTGTTTCTGGTTCACCAACGACTGGAGAGTGATTTGTCTATCATTCTCACCAGTTATTACAGAGACGTTGGTCCAGAACTGGGTTAAGGAGTCAGGATACATGGTAGGATTCAGAAGAAAGGCTATTCTATATAGGGAATCCACCATAAGATCGATGGCATGTGTAAAATTGTTCGAGAAGGCCGATTTCGAAAGGTAGGCAACACAGTTGTGTCGGGGTTTGAGTTTCATGGTAGCCATTGTTGAGAGAGAAAGGTTTGAAAACAGCTAATGAAACATTTGTCTATAAGTGCAGGTATTTATAGGTTAAGAAAAGGCTGAAAAGAAAAACGACTGAAAGTGTTGGTGTTGGCATCAGTTGTTATGAAAACAACTGAAGATGTGGTTTTAACTATCAGACGTTTGAAAACAACTGAAGACTTGGTTTTAGACATCAGTAGTTGTGAAACTACTGAAAACCTTGGTTTTGTCTTCAGCTATTGTAAACAACCGAGGACTTGGTATTAGTCATCAGTTGTTGTGAAACTACTCAAGACATGGTTTTGTCATCAGCTGTTTAGAGTGAAACAGCAGTTTGTGGAAACGACTGAAGTGAAAATTCTCATCAGTAGTTTTCATCAATTCATAGCTTTTCAGATGTTTCATACTGTCCTTAACACTTACTCATGAGACTTTTTAGCTGATTTCAGTTGTTTCATAGGACATCAGTACTTATCTGTTTTTACTGACATCAGGAGTTATAACTAAATCAGTAGTTGTAACTGCATCAGTTTTTTAACAGAATTATTACATATTTGTGAGATGTTTACTAATGATCAGCAGTACTTGTTTACTGAGATCATCAGTAGGTATCACTTATTCTAGCTGCAGCATACCAAGCCTTGACACAAGGTTTTGGAAAGTTGAACTATCCAAAGGCTTAGTAGATATATCTACAAGCTCATCAGCACTAGGCACAAACTTTGGATCAATCAGACCTTTTTCAAAACAATCCCTAATAAAATGGTGTCTGATCTCTATATGTTTGGTCCTAGAGTGCTGGACTGGATTCTTGACAGTGCACAAGCTGAAGCACTATCCATTAATAATGGAGTCTTAGTCTCTGTAATGCCATAATCCAATAATTGGTTTTGAAGCCAGAGTACCTGAGATGTACAATTTGCAGCAGCAATGTACTCTGCTTCAACAGTGGATGTAGCAACAGATGTTTGTTTCTTACTCTGCCACGAATCAAATAGTTGCCGAGGAATTGACATCCACCAGAAGTTGACTTTCTAGTTAACTTACACCCTGCATAGTCACTATCAGAAAAGGCAACTAATTTGCATGAGTGTCCAGTGGAATACCAAAGTCCTAGAGATTGTGTACCTTGCACATATCTAAAGATCCTCTTGACTGCAATCTATGAGACTCTTTAGGAGCAGCCTGAAATCTAGCACAAACACAAGTTGCAAACATGATATCTGGTCTAGAAGCTGTTAAGGATCCAATCATACATTTGTAAAGTGTTTCATCAACAGCTTTACCTTTCTGATCTGCATCTAGTTGGTGGTGTTGCACATGGGAGTAGAACATGGCTTACAACTTTGTAAATCAAACTTATTCAAAAGTTCTTTTGTATTTTGATTGATGAATAAAGGTTCCATCAGCCTTTTGTTTGATTTGCAAGCCTAGAAAGAACTGTAATTCTCCCATTGCACTCATTTCAAACTTTTGTTTCATTAGACTTGTAAAATCATCACACAACTGGGGATCAAAGGATGCAAAAATAATATCATCAACATAAATTTAAACAAGTAGATTATGCTGATCCACTTTCTTTATAAACAAAGTTTTATCTATGGAGCCTCTAGTGAAATTATTTTTAAGAAGAAAATTTGAAAGTGTTCATACCAGGCTCTAGGAGCTTGCTTCAACCCATAAAGAGCCTTATCAAGTTGATACACCCAATCAGGATGTTTATTGTCCTCAAAACCTGGTGGTTGACACACATAAACCTCTTCTTTTATTTTACCATATAAAAATGCACTTTTGACATCCATTTGAAAAACTTTAAGATTGTGGAATGCAGCATAGGCTAAGAAAAATCTAATTGCCTCTAGTCTGGCTACAGGGGCAAAGGTTTCATCATAATCAATACCTTCTTCTTGTGAAAACCCTTGTACAACCAGTCTAGCCTTGTTCTTGACAATAAGCACATTTTCATCAGTTTTATTCCTAAACATCCATTTAGTGCCTATGGCACACTTACCTGGGGGTAGAGTAACCAGTTCCCACAGATGCTGCTTTTTGAACTGAAGTAGCTCAAGCTGCATGGCTTCAACCCATCCATTGTCTCTCAAAGCAACATGATAGTTCTTTGGCTCTAGCTAACTCATGAAGAGAGCATAGAAGCAGAAGTTAGACAATTGACTTCTGGTTGAGACACCAACATTGATATCACCAATGATTTGAGACATGGGGTGATTCTTCAGCTCTTGGTATACTATAAGATCAGCGCAAGTGTTTGTAGCTAATTCAGCAGCAGCAGATGGTGATCCAGATTCTTGAAACCAAGTATTAGATGGCAAGTCAAATGATGTAGAGGAGTCAGAAATCTCATGAGCATTTGTTGTGGATGGAGCTACAGAAGCTACAGGAACATCAAGTTTAGCAGACTCAGGCAGTTGGTCACTAAACATGAAAAGGTGAGTACTGATATCATCATCATCTTCAGTACCACCACGTGGAAGACTTGCTGCAGAAGATGATTTATCCACATGATCTGCAACAGCTGGAGATTGATAACGAACATATTGCAGTATGTCCAGATCAAACAACTCCACAGGGTTTTGTGGAATTTTATCCTTAGGAGATTCATTGAATTTCACATGCAAGGTTTCTTCAACTAACTTTGTTCTGCAGTTGAAGACTCTGTAAGCTTTGCATGTGGATGAATAACCTAGAAAATACCCTGCATCCACCTTAGGATCAAATTTGTGGAGTTGATCCTTTGTGTTGAGAATGAAACAAGGACACCCAAAGGCTTTGAAGAATGAAATTAGAGGAGCCAAATGATGTAGAAGTTCATATGGAGTCTTCGTCAACCTCTGATTTACTAACACTCTATTCTGCACATAGAAAGCTGTGTTAACAGCTTCAGCCCAAAAGGTCAATGGCAAACCAGAGTAAGCCAACATAGACCTTGCAGCTTCAATTAGGGTCCTGTTCTTTCTCTCCACTACTCCATTTTGTTCTGGAGTCCTTGGATGCTAAACTGCCTTTTGATTCCTTTTGATAGATAAAAATCATCAAGTGTATGGTTTCTGAATTCATTTCCATTATCACTTCTTATACACTTGACTAATAGGGAATACTGCTTCTCAACATACAACACAAAGTTTATAATCGTCTGAGCAACCTCATCCTTTGAATGCAAGAAGAAAGTCCATACAAATCTGGAGTAATCATCCACATTTACCAGACAGTATTTCTTCTTTGCCATGCTCATCACTCTCACAGGACCAAATAGATCCATGTGTAGTAACTGCAAGCAGGTAGTGGACTTAGGTTCTTTAATAGGAGGGAATGAGACTTTGTGATGTTTTCCTTTCAAACAAGCAGTGCAGGTTTCATCACAGTGGAACTCCTTTATTGGTAGACCTCTCACTAAACTATTGTGGATCAGCTGATTCATGTTTTTGAGATTAACGTGACCCAGTCTTCTATGCCATAGTTTAGATTCCAGAGAAGAGGCTTTGGAGAACAGGCAAGGATGACCCTTCAAATCAATCTTCTTTGACAAATCCAAGGCATACACTCTTCCAATCCTGTTGGCCTTCAGGAGGGTATGTTCATCCAATACCTTGTCAATCAGCCTCAGAACTTGGGAAGACCGAATCCTGCAGTTCTGGCTTGTGAAAAGTGCAACATGCCCTTTATCACACATCTGACTGACACTCAGCAGATTATACTTGAGATTCTCCGCATGGTTAACATCATCAAACCTGATTTGTCCATCAGACACATATCCTTTCCCGATGATGTAACCCTTGGCATCATTTCCAATGAAACAAATCCCTTCTTTCCTTGAGAGTAGTCATTAAGAAGAGAACTGCTCCCAGTCATATGCATAGATCCTCCACTCTCTACATACAAGATGCTCCTTTGGCATGCTGAAGAACCCTGCATTCATCATAACGAACTAGTTAGGTTTTGACACCCAAACCTTTTTGTTGGACCAAAAGAACCAATGAGCCGGATCAGAAAAACCTTTACGTCCCACAGACATCAAAACAACTACTGAAGACCACAACAGCTGAAGACAACAGCTGATTACAAAGTCTAAAAACACAAAGTCTGAAGACAGTCTGAAGACACAAGTGCTGAAGACAAAGTCTGAAGACACAAGTGCTGAAGACAAAGTCTGAAGACACAAGTGCTGAAGACAATGTCTGAAGACACAAGTGCTGAAGACAAAGTCTGAAGACACAAGTGCTGAAGACAAAGTCTGAAGACACAAGTGCTGAAGACCAAAGTATCAGACGTTGTCACAACAGCTGAAGAGGTCTTCTTCAGTAGTTGTGATGGTTTACCTTTCAGTAGTTTCTTGTTTCAGTATTTGTAAAACAACTGAAGAGTATGTTCTTCAGTTGTTATTGTTTCAGTAGTTTCTTTTCAGTAGTTGTAATAATAGTTAACACTTAGTATTTTTGTAAGAAGATGTTAGATGTTTGACATCTTCAGTAGTTGTCTTAACTATCAGTAGTTTGTGATAAATTCTGTTAGATGTCACTATCAAGTGTCATCAGCAGACGTCACATCTCTTATATAAGAGGCGTCGACCTAATTGTAAGTGTGACATTCCGTTACCACGAAAGCGAATATTGAATGAAATTTATCTGCAGAATTCTCTCTATCTATAACCGTTTTTGTTCTTATCGAATATCCTTTTGTTCTAGTGAATTGGCTAATTCATTGTTAGATTTCCGCTGCTATACTCTCTAATCAATCAACGTAGATCACTGATCCTAACAAGTGGTATCAGAGCAGGTTAATCATTGATTGATCTAACAATTGATCATTGAAACTGTTAATTGATATCTATGTTTGATTGAATTAGCATTTTGCAAGAACTGGTTATAGATTATTGAATTTATGACGCTTTCGTTCATTTATTTTGAGACCTCTCTTGGTTTAATTAGTTGTTGTGTTTTGTTCTAAATCTGTTATAGCTTAATTGAATTTGATTGAATATGAGATGACTACTCCTTCTAATGATCCTCACAATACTGGTTCCTCAACCAAGCCCCCGATGCTGGTTAGGACCGAGTATAACATATGGCAGCGAAGAATGCTTCATCACCTGTCTGCTAACAGTTAGGTTGTTGGACATCTGTGGTACATGGACCACATAAGCCTATGGTGAACAATCCAGAAACCAATCAAATGGTTCCGAAGAAGACGGAACAATACTCTGATGAAGATCGGAAACTGTTTGAGATTGATGTTAAAGCCCATGGAATTCTGGCCATGGCACTGCCTAATGAAATCTATTCAGGGCTTATGCATCATGAAACTGCTCATGATCTTTGGAATGCCCTGAAGGAACAATTCGGTGGCACAGATGAGGTCTTAGCAAACAACAGAGAAATCCTTGCCCAACAATATGAGACATTCTCTCATAGAAAGGGTGAGACACTGACTCAACAGTTTGAGCGTTTTTCCTGCTTGATCTCTGAGCTGAAAATGGTGAAACAGGAATACACCAATAGCCAGATGAATAACAGGTTCCTCAGATCACTGCCTGAGAGATGGGACACATACACTATTGCCCTACACTCCAGTGGAAATCAGGATAGCCTATCTCTCACCCAACTTCATGGGAAACTGCTTACATTCGAAAGAGAGATAGAGCAGAAGAGGAAACTGTCCTCATGAGGAAAGCTCACTGATGACTTTGTACCAGGGAATACTGCCTTGGTTGGTCATGAGTCAGAATATACTGCATCTGAAAGCAATTATGACGAGCACATTGATTTCTCTTCAAATAGTTCTGATCATGCATTTGTTGGTATTGAGAGTCATTCTGGCAGTAATAGTGACAATCTATGCTTCATCATGGATGATTTGAAAGGAATAGCTGATGATGATCTTGAAGAGATGGATATTCTGAGCCAAATGGCATTGATTAATATCAGATCTCAGAAGTTCTATAAGAGAATTGGCAGGAAATTTCCTGGACTCTCTGGCAAAACCAAAGTTGGTTTTGACAATAGTAAGTTGAGGTGTCACAAATGCCAAAGGCTGGGACACTTTTCAAGAGAGCGTAGATCAACTGGATCTAACTCTTCTGCACCCTTTGTGACTTTTCCTAGTACTAGTCCACAAAACAGAGGGCAACATCCTGCTGGTTCTGGACATCATTCACATCCTAGGTCTCCTGCATACTTTGTTCCCCAGGGTCAAATGTCATATCCGTATCCCTGCTATTATATGCCTCAACCAAATCCTGTTCAAGCTCCAATTGCACAACAACCACAAGCATTGCCTGAACCACAACCTTCCCAATCTCATCAACAAACTCAACCTCAACAACACAACTTCTTCACCCCAGGAGTTGTTGACTGGAGCAGTTTACCAGATGATTTGTCTGGTCATGAACAACTATTCACTGGTGCTGGTCAACATGGTGGTGACAGTCCCTTTGGAAATCTAGCTCTTATGGCTTTGGATTCTACTGATACTTCATCCACTAATGCCTCTACATCAAAGGTATCACAGGTATCCTCTGAGGCAAAAGTCAAATTATGTTCTGAAACATGCATAGCAGCATTTGCATCTATTAGAGAAGCAAATGTAGCTTTGATTAACAAGAACATTGAGCTAGAACAAACAATTTCCACAAGAAAAGCTGAATTTGAGTCTGTGCTTAATGAAAAGAATGATGAGATTTACAAACTTAAATGCCAAATCACAGATTATAAGGCTAGGGAAAAGGTACTTCTAGAGAAGTACAAAGATCTCAAAGAAACCCTTGCAGTCACCCAAGTAGAGTGTGGTCGATGGGTACAATCATGCAAAGGTTTTGAAATGCTTCTTAGTAAGCAATCTGCTTCCAATGTGAAGTTTGGCATTGGTTATAATCACACTGCTCCACCTACAGATTTTACTCCCAGAGCAGAGGTAGAATCTGATAGTGAGAGTAATAACCAATCCATTTCATCATGTGATCTACTTTCTGATTCAGCACTATCAGAAGTAGAAGTCAGCACTAAGCACTCTCAGAACCTATCAGCTGATGTTGATGGTTCCACTACTGACACTCACATGATCAATGAGTTGATCAACTCAGGAGTTAATTCTAAAAGTCCTGAAAGGACTGGAGAGCAAGATTTAACACCTGAAGTTCAAACTCTAACTACTGTCAGTACTGAAAAGAAGAAAACTATCAGTAGAAAGAGTTTGAAGACTACTAAAGAGGAAGTCAAGAAAGAAAACAATACTTTCAAAGCACTGAAGAGCAAGTCTTCAGTTGTTTCATCCTCTTTAGTTGATGATCAACATAAGATGAAGAAGAAACCATGTGAAGTATGTGGTTTGTTCAATCATCTTACAGATGATTGCTGGTACAAAAGAGGATCCAAACTCAAACATAAAGAGGAAATTAAAGAGAAAATGGTTAAAATGAAAACTGAGTTTGAGACCACATTCGTATCAGCACATCAACTCCTGTAACCCTTAAGTCCATAAAGAAATTCAAAAAGGAAGGGGTTAAACAGTTAACAGCTGAGATTGCTCAGAAGAAGAAGGTGCAACATAGGAACTTATCAAACTCCACTGGCAATGTGTCTGATGAGCTGAAAGCTTTATCACAAAATCAGACACAGCTGGTTATGATGGTTCAACATCTATTGGGAAGAGTTAACCAATTAGATGCTCCTATGTTGAAACCACAAAAAAGGAGGTCCAAGCCAAGGATTCCTCTTCTTCACCATCTTCTTCCTCTCAGGCTGTTGTTCCATCAAACCTGTTAGTTTACCATCTGTTGATGAGAACAGGTCCAAAACCAAAAAGGTTTGGGTCTCCAAAACTAACTGATTGTTTATAATTGCAGGGTTCTTCAACATGCCAAAGTAGCATCTGGTATGTAGACAGTGGGGGATCTATGCACATGACTGGGAACAGCTCTCTTCTTCATGACTACTCTCAAGGAAAGAAAGGGTTTGTTTCTTTTGGCAATGACGCTAGGGGTTACATCATTGGCAACGGCTTTGTCTCCAATAGAGAAATAAAGTTTGATGATGTTAATCATGTGGAAAGTCTCAAGTACAATCTCTTGAGTGTCAGTCAAATGTGTGATAAAGGCCATGTTGCTCTTTTCACCGGTCAGAACTGTAGGATTCTGTCATCCAAAGTTCTGCATTTGATTGATAAGGTGTTGGATGATCGCACTCTCCTGAGAGCCAACTGGACAGGAAGAGTGTATGCCTTAGATCTTTCCAAGAAAATAGATCTCAGAGGCAATCCTTGCCTATTTTCCAAAGCCTCTTCTCAAGAATCTAAACTGTGGCACAGAAGGCTGGGTCATGTTAATTTCAAAAACATGAATCAGCTAATCCACAATAGTTTAGTTAGAGGCTTACGAATAAAGGAGTTCCACTGTG
The DNA here is from genome assembly GCA_025506515.1 of Flaveria trinervia. NCBI lineage: Eukaryota > Viridiplantae > Streptophyta > Magnoliopsida > Asterales > Asteraceae > Flaveria > Flaveria trinervia. The sequence continues at coordinate 39,628 of JACCIX010001117.1, forward strand.
ATGAAACCTGCACTGCTTGTATAAAAGGAAAACAACACAAAGTCTCATTCCTCCTATTGAAGAGCCTAAGTCCACTGCCTGCTTGCAATTACTGCATAGGATCTATTTGGTCTAGTGAGAGTAATGAGCATGGCAAAGAAGAAATACTATCTGGTAATTGTGGATGATTACTCCAGATTTGTATGGACTTTCTTTCTACATTCAAAGGATGAGGTTGCTCAGAAGATTATTCACTTTGTGTTGTATGTTGAGAAGCAGTATTCCCTTCCAGTCAAGTGTATTAGGAGTGACAATGGAACTGAATTCAGAAACCATACACTTGATGACTTCTATCTTTCAAAGGGAATCAAAAGGCAGTTTAGCATACCACGGACTCCAGAACAAAATGGAGTAGTGGAGAGGAAAAACAGGACCCTAATTGAAGCTGCAAGATCCATGCTGGCTGACTCTAGTTTGCCACTGACCTTTTGGGCTGAAGCTGTTAACACAGCTTGCTATGTGCAGAATAGAGTCTTAGTAAATCAGAGGTGATGAAGATTCCATATGAAGTTCTCCATCACTTGGCTCCTCTAATTTCATTTTTCAAAGCATTTGGGTGTCCCTGTTTTATTCTCAACACAAAGGATCAACTCCAAAAATTTGATCCTAAGGTGGATGCAGGGTATTTTGTTGGTTATTCATCTACTTGCAAGGCATACAGAGTCTTCAACTGCAGAACAAAGATAGTTGAAAAGACTTTGCATGTGAAGTTTAATGAATCTCCTATGGACAAGATTCCACAAAACCCTGTGGAGTTGTTTGATTTGGACATACTGCAATATGTTCCTTATCAACCTCCAGCTGTTGCAGATCCTGTGGATAAATCATCTTCTGCAGCATGTCTTCCACCTGGTGGTATTGATGATGATGATGATAACATCAATACTCACCTATTCAAGTTTAGTGACCAACTCCTGTGTCTGCTAAATTTGATGTTCCTGTAGCTTGAGCAGTTCCATCCACAACAAATGCTGATGAGATCTCTGATCCTCTACATCTTTTGAGTTACCATCTAATTCTTGGTTTCAAGAGTCTGCATCAACATCTGCTGCTGCTGAAGGTCCTACAAACACTTGCACAGATCTCATTGTTTATCAAGAACTGAAGAATCACCCAATGTCTCAGATTATGGTGATATCAATGCTGGTGTTTCAACAAGAAGTCAATTGTCTAACTTCTACTTCTATGCTCTTTCATCAGTCAGCTAGAGCCAAAGAACTACCATGTTGCTTTGAGAGACAATGGATGGGTTGAAGCCATGCAACTTGAGCTACTTCAGTTCAAGAAACAGCAAGTGTGGGAACTGGTTCCTCTTCCCCCAGGTAAGTGTGCAATAGGCACTAAATGGGGTTTAGGAATAAAACTGATGAAAATGGGCTCATTGTTAATAACAAGGCTAGATTGGTTGTACAGGGGTTTTCACAAGAAGAAGGTATTGACTATGATGAAACCTTTGCCCCTGTAGCCAGACTAGAGGCAATCAGATTGTTTTTAGCCTATGCTGCATTCCACAATGTTAAAGTTTTTCAAATGGATGTCAAAAGTGCATTTCTACATGGTAAAATAAAAGAAGAAGTTTATGTGTGTCAACCACCAGGTTTTGAGGATAATAAATATCCTGAATGGGTGTATAAACTTGATAAGGCTCTTTATGGGTTGAAACAAGTTCCTAGAGCCTGGTATGAGACACTTTCCACTTTTCTTCTTAAGAATAATTTCACTAGAGGCTCCATTGATAAAACTTTGTTTATTAAGAAGGTGGATCAGCATAAGCTACTTGTTTAGATTTATGTTGATGATATCATTTTTGCATCCTCTGATCCCCAGTTGTGTGATGATTTTACAACATTAATGAAAAAGAGGTTTGAAATGAGTGCAATGGGAGAATTACAGTTCTTTCTAGGCTTGCAAATTAAACAAAAGGCTGATGGAACCTTTATTCATCAGTCAAAATATACAAAAGATCTTTTGAATAAGTTTGATTTAAAAAACTGTAAGCCATGTTCTACTCCCATGTGAAACACCACACAACTGGATGCAGATCAGAAAGGTAAAGCTGTTGATGAACACTTTATAGATGTATGATTGGGTCCTTGATGTATTTAACAGCTTCTAGACCAGATATTATGTTTGCTACATGTGTTTGTGCTAGATTTCAGGCTGCTCCTAAAGAGTCTCATTTGATTGCAGTCAAGAGAATCTTTAGATATTTGCAAGGTACATAATCTCTGGGTTTATGGTATTCCACTGGACACTCTTGCAAATTAGTTGCTTTTTTAGATACTGACTATGCAGGGTGCAAGTTAACTAGAAAGTCAACTTCTGGTGGTTGTCAATTCCTAGGCAACTGTTTGATTTCTTGGCAGAGTAAGAAACAAACATCTGTTGCTACATCAACTGCTGAAGCCGAGTACATTGCTGCTGCAAGTTGCACTTCTCAGATACTCTAGCTTCAGAACCAACTTCTGGATTATGGCATTACAGAGACTAAGACTCCATTATTAATGGACAGTGCTTCAGCTCTGTGTATTGTCAAAAATCCAGTCCAGCACTCTAGGACCAAACATATAGAGATCAGACATCACCTTATTCGGGATTGTTTTGAAAAAGGTCTGATTGATCCTAAGTTTGTGCCTAGTGCTGATGAGCTTGCAGATATTTTTACTAAGCCTTTGGATAGTTCTACTTTCCAAAACCTTGTGTTAAGGCTTGGTATGCTGCAGCTACAATAAGTGACAACTACTGATGATTTCAGTAATAATTACTGGTGATCATTGGTAACCATGTCACATATAAGTACTGATGAGTTCTTTCACCTTCAGTAGTTTTTATAACTACTGACGGCTAAATGCCTCACAAGTACTGAAGTACTTTATCTGTTCTAAACCACTGATGTAGTTACAACTACTGATGTAGTTACAACTACTGAAATCACTACAAACAGATAAGTACTGACGTCCTATGAAACACCTAAAAAGCAGATGCAAAGTCTGATGAGTAAGTGTTGAGGACAGTATGAAACAGCTGAAAGGCTATGAATTGACGAAAACTACTGAAGAGAACTTTCTCTTCAGTTGTTTCTACAACTACTGTTTCATTCTAAACAACTGAAGCAAAACCATGTCTTCAGTTGTTTTATAACTACTGATGACTAACACCAAGTCTTCAGCTGTTTCCAACAACTGATGACAAAACCACTATCTTTAGTAGTTTCACAACTACTGATGACAAACACCAAGTCCTCAGTTGTTTCATCATCTGAAGTCAAGACCATGGTCTTCAGTAGTTTTCTAATTGCTAAGCCTAAAACCACAACTTCAGCTGTTTCAACGTCTGAAAGGGTAATACCATGTCAACAGTCGGTTTAAAACTACTGATGACTAACACTAAACCCTTCAGTCATTTTCTTACCCCTACCCTATACATACCTGTCCTCTTCTCGAATGTTTCATTAGCTGTTATTTGGAGCTTCTCTCTCACAAACATGGCGACCATGAGTCTGAAACCACGACATAACTGCGTTGCTTACCTTACCAAGTCGGCTTTCTAGAACAAATATGATAATGCCATTGACTTAATGGTGGATTCCCCATATCGCACAGCCTTTCTCTTGAATCCGACCATCTACCTTGATTCCTCAGTCAATTCTGGTCAAATGCTTTTATTCATACTGATGAGTCTACCGGCCAAATCTCTGTTCGGTCCCTTGTCAACCAGAAACCAGTGGTCGTTACAGCCGACATCATTCGTCAGGCATTACACTTACACGAATCCACCGCTGTGACTGAATACCCAAAGGGCACAACAGATATGTCCTTTATCAATCATGGGTATGAAGGTGATCTTCGGGCTACAACCATTCTGAAGAAACATTTCCATGATGCTGAGAAATTTATTTTTCACATGGTAAATGTCTGCTTAGCCTCCAAGACATCTTCTTGGGATCAAATGTCATCCCAATGGCAACAGCTATTGTATTCTATTCTAGAACACCAACCGCTAAATTTTCTGAAATCGTGTTTCTAGAAATAAAGAACTTGGCTTAGAAACCTGCGGCAAACCGATGGCCATTATATCCCAGGTTTCTGATGGCCATTATTTTAGATGAATTAAAATATGATGGCCTTGTTGGCCTTGGAGTCCCTGCACCAGCTGTTTTGGCTGAGGTATACTCCAGCACAACTCAGACCTTACTCTCAAAGAAGCTACCCGAATGCTAAAGCCCAAGCACAGGGAACCCAGAGCTTCCACCACCAGAACCAAAGTCCCCACTAAACCAAAACCAAAACACCCCAAAACAGCTATTCAGGGAGATGAGTCCCCTGAAGATGCTCCTGTATCACCCAAGCAGGATATACTTGCTGGTTTAAACCCCCAGCAGTATCAGAGACTCTACCAGCCACAGCCGCTCAGGATTCCTCTCAAAAGGAGCCTACAGCCACCACAGAAGGGGTACCCACACATCTGGCATCTTCCTCACTTGAGGAGATTGCCATTGAAGAGCACCATCCTCCCCAGGTGCACACTGCTTTTACCCCATCTCCCCATGCAACCGCCCCCCAAAGTCCAACCATAATCATTGCAAACGTGCTGACTCAGCTGCATGCCTCTCCTCCTCCCCATCAACCACCAACAAAGGGGAGAACCATAAATATTGAGGAAGAGGATCACCATGCTTCTGACAACCCACAGGACCGGGGTTTACAAATTCTATCTCCTGGTGTAGTTAGGGAGATTAGAACATCTAGTGAGGCTGCCACCTCTTCTGAATCAGCACATGATCAGAATGAGGCTGGTAACATAGCTAAGACCTCACTAGAGGCAACAGCTGATGAAGGCCATCCTGAGGCTGGAAGTCCCCAGTTCCAAGACAAAGGGGCACATGCTAAAACTGGTCTACACCCAGTGCATGTACATCCTGCTACAAGCAGGAGGTCAGGTGATTCAGCATCTGCTGATGATGACCTGGGCTTTTTCTATGACGTTCTAGCCCACAACACCATCCTGGAGGCTGAGGTAAGCAACTACAAGAACTGCTTGCCAAGAAGTCTCAGGATGTAAGTCCATCTGCCCCCACCAACCCACAGATGGCACCTTCATTTGAAGGTCCCCCAAACACTTTACCCTCTCACTTCACTGAGCCTCCAGCCTCTACTTTTGGCACTATCTCTCTGGGACAGAACCCCCCTAGCAGATGGTTGCTGTATTCCAACAATCCCTGCCTCTCATCACTCCCATCATCAATGACATTGTTTATAAAGCCATTGATGAGAGGATCTCCTCAAGTCTACAACCACTCATTGATGATGTGTGCACAAGAAACTTTCTGCGGTACAAACCCCTACCACCAATGCATCCAAAAAGGGGAGAGTACTGCAGTGAAAGAAAAGAAAAGAAAAAGAACTGAGGATGAGAAGGCACAAGAGAAAACGAAGGAGTTGGAAAAGGAAAAGGAACAACAACTGATCACTTACAAAAGAAAGAAAAGTGTGGTGATCAATCGAATGCTGATAAAAAATCCTTGGAAGAGCTGGTTAAAGATGCAGATGAAACACACAGCCGATCCATGGACAAAATCATTGAGCAACTCTTCAAGCAAGGCTTTGATACAGCCACACTAGACAGTGATAACAGGAGGTTGGAAGTAGAGGAAATTCAAAACAAATGGGCTGGGTACAATGTGCTGGAGAAAGAGAGACTAGAGATCATGATTCGATTCATAGCCAAATACTTAGGAAGATCACTGATGGAGATTCGTTCATGGACCAGAGACAGCATTCTGGCTATAGCCACCAGAATCTATTTGTCGGAGCAATTTCATAGGGGATAATCATTGAAGCACTTGATGAGGCTGGGGCTGGGAAAAGGTTTGAAATGGCAAGACTCACAAAAGCCAAACTCACAACCAAAATGCTTGAACAACCTTCCCAATCACCCACTCAAAAACAGCCTACCCCTCAAATCTCCAAACCATCTCAAAACCCAAATCCAAACATCCTCAACCTTAAAAACCAATTCCTTTACCACAAAAACCAACCCAACCATCATCCAGTGATGCACCTAGAAGGAGGAGAAGGGTGCTGAGGATAGAAGAAGATGAAAAAGAAGAGGATGAAGATGATAGTCTGCCACTCTCTGCTATTCTAAAGCTACCAGAACCCTGGAGTCAACTCATGATCACACCTGACTCACAAAGGGAAACGGTTAGAGTCAAAATAGAAGATGAAGAACACAGAAGCAGGACGATGAGCAACTACTGAAGATGGTTGACAAGGAATTTCCTCAGTCATCATCTATACAAGCCATGAAAGGGCATGCTTAGAGGCTGTACACTCTCAGACACACATTTCAGTATCAAAAGGAGAGAGTGAGAGTATGGCCAGACCCCAAGGTGAGTTCTAGAATCCATAAAAGATCCATTCCACGTAGATACAATGGCCAGGTTAGAAAAACAATAGACTCTACAATCATGTTGGCCATTGTAGTCTCACCCTGGGAAATAGTCGATGAATTCAAGAAGGTTCATCAATCAAAAATGACCCCTCAAGCCTTACTGGAAAACAAGATGATCAAAAAGGGGTTATTATATAAGAAGCTTGAAGACATTAAGAAGAATGAGCTCCAATTACTTCTTGAGGGCACTCATCCTGATGAATTTGTCTATAGGGAGATAACTACTGTGGAGTTGAAGAATGGCAGGACTATAAAGTACTTATCTGACTACTATGGTCCAGAGTTCTTCTTTGAAGGAGGAGTAGAAGAACTCTCCAAGGAGGAACAGGTTGTTCTCCTTGAGGCCTATGTTCGAGAGTCGTATAGACTCATCATGGGGAAGTAGATCTCATGAATGGGGTAACAACTCTGTGTCCAGTTCCCCAAAACAGAGTTCCCATTCATACCTTGCCAAACAGATCTCTGAGATTTCTTCCCAAGCCAGTGCTTATATGGGTCATCTTCTCAACTGATCAAGAAGGAAAAAGACCAACCATTCTGCCAACAATAAGTGGGACCTCAATAAAGTTAAAGGTTTTGGCTGCATTGGTTCAGGGGGAGTTTTTTGGACCAAAAGAACCAATGAGCCGGATCAGAAAAACCTTTAAGTCCCACAGACATCACAACAACTACTGAAGACCACAACAGCTAAAGACAACAGCTGATTACAAAGTCTGAAAACACAAAGTCTAAAGACAGTCTGAAGACACAAGTGCTGGAGACAAAGTCTAAAGACACAAGTGCTGAAGACAAAGTCTGAAGACACAAGTGCTGAAAACAAAGTCTGAAGACACAAGTGCTGAAGACAAAGTCTGAAGACACAAGTGCTGAAGACAAAGTCTGAAGACACAAGTGCTGAAGACCAAAGTATCAGACGTTGTCACTACAACTCAAGAGGTCTTCTTCAGTAGTTGTGATGGTTTACCTTTCAGTAGTTTCTTGTTTCAGTATTTGTAAAACACTGAAGAGTATGTTCTTCAGTTGTTATTGTTTCAGTAGTTTCTTTTCAGTAGTTGTAATAATAGTTAACACTTAGTATTTTTGTAAGAAGATGTCAGCTGTTTGACATCTTCAGTAGTTGTGTTAACTATCAGTAGTTTGTGATAAATTATGTTAGATGTCACTATCATGTGACATCAGCAGATGTCACATCTCTTATATAAGAGGTGTCGACCTAATTGTAAGTGTGACATTCCGTTACCACGAAAGCGAATATTGAATGAAATTATCTTCAGAATTCTCCCTATCTATAACCGTTTTTGTTCCTACATCGAATATCCTTTTGTTCTTGTGAATTGGCTAATTCATTGTTACATTTTCCACTGCTATACTCTCTAATCAATCAAACGTAGATCACTGATCCTAACACTTTTTGGTTTTGGGTATGTTTTCATCAACAGATTTAACCATAACTTGTTTCTTATGATTAACAACTGATGAAGAAGGAGATGGTGCTTAAATGGATTCCTTGGATTTGGGCTTGGAATGCCTTTTTAGTGGTTTGATCACATGTGCATCTAGTTGGTTAACTCTCCCCAACAAATGCTGAACCATCATAACAAGTTGTGTCTGATTTGTAGCTAAAGCTTTCAGTTCTTGTGACATATCAGTACTTGTGTTTGATGAGTTCCTGTGACCCACCATTTCCTCCTTAAAATTCACAGACTTAGTCTGATGTTTATCATGAGGAGCACTATCAGCTATTTTATGATAAACCATATCCTTCTTTTTGGATTTGGATGAAGGCTTGGATTTATCACATTGGGATGACTGTGGTACAAACTTGGTCTCAAACTCAATTTTCATTTCATCCATCTGGATTTTAATGAGCTTATCTTTGTTGAGTTTGGAACCCTTTCTGTACCAACATTCATCCGAAAGATGATTGAATTTACCACATATTTCACATGGCTTATTCTTCATCTTGAATTGATCAACTGTTGATGTGGAAACTACTGAAGGTGTGCTCTTCAGTACTTTCCTCCTTTCAGTACTTTTGTTTCGTACTGAAGGATCTGTAACAACTGAAGACTTGTTCTTCAGCTGTTCTCTATCAGCAGTTGTTAACCCTTTTATTTCAGCTGATTTGAAATGCTTTTCAGATGTTGTGGCTTGCCCTTTAGTACTTGAGGTACTTTGAGGGACAACATCTGCAGTACTTAGCTTCATATGCTTATGAGTAGTTAACCCATCAGCCAATTGATTTGCTGAGGTATCAACACTGATTTCATCTTTTGATTTTGGGTGATCACTTAAGGATGATGCACATGATGATGTGGTTTGGAAATTACTTTCACCTTTAGATTTTACTTTTGGTTTTGGAGTAAAATCTATAGGTGGTGCAATGTGATTGTAACCTATTCCAAACTTCACATTCGAAGCAGATTGCTTGCTGAGCAACATTTCAAATCCCTTGTAGGATGATACCCAGTGGTCACACTCAACTTGGGTAACTGCAAGTTTTTCTTTGAGATCTCTATGGTTCTCAAGAATGACCTCTAGCTTAGCCTTTTCATCATTTAATTGGCATTTAAGCTTATAAATCTCATCATCTTTATCCTTAAGGACATACTCATATTCAGCTTTCTTTTGGAAAGGGTTTGCTCAAGCTCTAGATTTTGATTAATTAAAGCTACATTTGCCTCTCTAATAGAGATAAATGTAGCTATGCAAGATTCAGAACATAGCTTGGCCTTAGCCTCAGAGGATACCTGGGTTACCTGTGATGAAGATGCATTGGAGCATGAACTATCAGTAGATTCCAGGGCCATGAGAGCTAGATTCCCAAAAGGCTGTTCACCACCATGTTGACCATCACCAGCAAATAATTGCTCATTACCAGAGAGATCATCTGGTAAACTGCTCCAGTCAACAATACCAGGGCTGAAGAAGCTGTGATGAGGTTGTGATTGAGATGATTGAGATGGTAGAGGCTCAGGTAGGGCTTGAGGTTGTTGTGCATTAGGAACTTGAATCGCATTTGGGTGTGGCATGTAATAACAGGGATATGGATATGACATTGGACCCTGAGGGTCAAAATATGCAGGAGATATAGGTTGTGAATAATGACCAGAACTAGCAGGATGTTGCCCTCTGTTTTGTGGACTATTGCTTGGAAAAGTCACAAAGGGTGCAGAGGAGTTAGATCCAGATGATCTACACTCTCTTTCAAAGTGTCCAAGCCTGTGGCATTTGTGACACCTCAACTTACTCTTGTCAAAACGAACTTTGGTTTTGCTAGAGAATCCTGGGAATTTCTTGCTAGTTCTCTTGTAGAACTTTTGAGATATGATATTATCAAGGCCAATTGGATCAGAATATCCATCTCTTCTAAGTCATCATCAGCAATACCCTTTAAATCATCCATAATGAAACACAAATTGTCACTATTACAGCCTGACTGATTGTCAACACTAACAAATGCATGATCTGAACCGTTTGAGGAGAAATCTATATGCTCATCATAATTGCTTTCTGATGCAGCATATTCTGACTCATGACTAACCAAGGCAGTGTTCCCTGGTACAAAATCATCAGTGAGCTTTCCTGATGATGCCAGTTTCCTTTTCTTCTCTATCTCTCTTTCAAATGTAAGTAGTTTCCCATGGTGTTGGGTGAGAGATAAACTATCCAAATTTGCACTGGAGTGTAGGACAATGGTATATGTGTCCCATCTCTCAGGCAGTGATCTGAGGAATCTGTTGTTCATCTGACTATTAGTATATTCATGTTTGACCATTTTCAGCTCAGAGATCAAACAGGAAAAACGCTCAAACTGCTGAGTCAGTGACTCACCCTTCCTATGAGAAAATGTCTCATACTGTTGGGCAAGGATTTCTTTGTTATTTGGTAAGACCTCATCTGTTCCACCAAATTGTTCCTTCAATGCATTCCAGAGGTCATGAGCAATTTCATGATGCATAAGCCTAGAATAGATTTCATTCGGCAGTGCCATGGCCAGAATTCCATGCGCTTTAGCATCAATCTCAAATAGTTTTCGATCCTCATCTGAGTATTGTTCCTTCTTCTTCGGAACCATTTGGTTGGTTTCCGGATTGTTGACCACAGGCTTGTGTGGACCATGTACCACAGATGTCCAACAACCCGAACTGTTAATAGACAGGCGATGAAGCATTCTTCGTTGCCAATGTTATACTCAGTCCTAACCAGCATCGAAGGCTTGGTTGAGGAACCGGTATTGTGAGGGTCATTAGAAGGAGTAGTCATTCTCAGATTCAACCAAATTTAATTAAGTTTTAACTGATTTAGTGCAAAACACAACAAACTCATATCACCAAGAGAAAACTCAAAGCAGATAAACGAAAGCAGCAGAAATTCAATGATCTATAACCAATTCTTGCAAATATGCTAATTCATTCAAACTTAGATATCGAATACCAGTTTCAATGATCAATTGTTAGATCGATCGATGATTAACCTCGTTTTGATACCATTTGTTAGGATCAGTGATCTAAGTTTGATTGATTAGAGAGTATTGCAGCGGAATTCGAACAACGAATTAAACAATTCACAAGAACACAGTTGATATTCAATGTAACAGTAAATGGTTATAGAAAAAGAGAATTATGCAAAAGAGATATTTCATTCATATGCTTTCGTGGTGGCTCAATGTCACACATTACAATTAGGTCAACATTCCTTATATAGGATATGTCATGTCGGCTGATGTCACTTGATAATGACATCTAACCGAATTATTCAAACTACTGAAACTATGCAAACTACTGAAAAAGTTCTCAACTACTGATTAGATCTCAGAGAATGCTAAGTACAAGAAACATAACTACTGAAACTAAACTACTGAAACTAAACTACTGAAACTATAACTACTGAAAAGTAAATTACAAGTACTGAAAGGAAACCATCACAACTACTGAAGTTGATAACTTTAGCTGTTGTGACAACTACTGATCACTTTGTTCTTCAGTCTTTGTTCTTCAGACTTTTACTTTCAGACTTTGTCTTCAATTGATAGCTTCAGACTTTGTCTTCAATTGATAGCTTCAGACTTTGTCTTCAGTTCTTTACTTTCAGACCTTGTCTTCAGTAGTAGTCTTCAGTTCTTGTCTTCAGACTTTGTCTTCAGACCTTGTAATCAGCTGATGTCTTCAGCTGTTGTGATCTTCTTCAGTAGTTGTAATGTCTGTGGGACTTAGAGGTTTTTCTGATCAGGCTTATTGGTTCTTTTGGTCCAACACTAATCAAACTGTAGAGCAAGAAAAGTTACCCAAGCAGGGCGTAGTGTTAAGCTTGCCTAACAACAAACACATGTGGGAGAACAGTGCGAATAAGGGTTCGTCGTCTAGTAGCCAACCCTAACAGCATCAGCCACAACAACAACAGCAAAAAAGGTTTGACAAAACTGTAACTACAATCAATCATCTTAATCATCTCAAGGACCTAGTGGAAATGTTAGGAAAACCCCAGGTATGGCCATGTAACTATCACCACACTAGCATCTGTGACAGCTTTCGATGCAAGTGTTATGGGAAGGCTGGACACCCAAAATGGATTGTCGTGGGGAGTTGATAAAGAAACCTTAGTAGCCTAAGCAGCCCTAAGAAACAACAGAAGCTTTCTTTGAGTGTGAAAATAAGGGACATTACACTAGGAATTGCCCCCAACTGAAGAAAAATGACAATGGCATAAGGAAAGGTGGTAACAACAACAATGGTGGCAACGGTGACAACAATGGTGGCAATAATGGTAGAGTAATAGGGAGAACCTTTTTCATGGGTTCAAGTGAGGCTCTAAACGATCCTATTATCGATACTAGTAAATTTCCTGTTAATCGTTGTTTTGCTTCTATACTGTTTGACACTGGAGCCGATAGGAGTTTTATCTTACTAATTTCTTGAGTCTATTAAGTTATATGAATTCTACGTTCGAATCTAAGTATATAGTGGAATTAGCTTATAGTAAGCAAATTTCCATTACAAACATCATTAAGGGTTGTAGGATAGAACTTGTTGGTCATACCTTCGATATCGATCATATGCATGTTACACTTGGAACTTTCGATGTGGTCGTCAGCATGGATTGGCTATCCGAGAAGTAGGCATAGGTAATTTGTCACGAGAAGGTCATTCGCATTCCTTTATAAAGGCGCAAAAGTGGTGCAGTGATAGGCATCATATCAGTTATGAAGGTGCAAAAGTGGCTACACAAGGGTCACTTGGTCATATTAGCCATTATCACTGACAAGCAAGAAGAGGAGAAGAAGATAGAAGATATTCCAATGGTTTATGTCTTTCTAGAGATGTTTCCAAAGGATCTCCGGAGGTGTTTCCAAGGATCTGCCTAGACTACCACATCATCATAGAAGATAGAAGATATTCTAATGGTTAGCACCGAACGAACTACAGGAACAATCTACATAACTTGAATAGATATTTGATAAAGGATTTATTTGACAAAGCTCATCACCATTAGGAGCACCTTTGATTGGGTGTGAGAATGATATTCTCTGTTGATGTGAATCAACAAGGACCAAATATGAAGATTGAGTCAATCATTGTTAGGTGGAATCAGACAATCATAGAACATTGAATGTAAGAAACACTCATAAATGCTCTTTGTATTAATGGAGGTGAAACGGTTACAATGAATGCTCAAGTTTGAGCATTATATAGTAACAATACACCTTTTGAACATAAGAATAAACAACATATTCTCATTGTTTAATGTCTATCAATAATCACCTCACATACTAGGATTCCTATTCTATTTATAGGCTGAGAAGATGCCTTTTAAAAAAAGTCTAAACAACCTTGAACTATACATTAGAGAACTAGTCTAAGTACAAAAGCCTTCATCAGCATTTCTTCTGTTCATCCACATTGACTAATAGGAATGTTTTGATCTTCATCAACATTTCTTTTTCTTCTTCAACATTGGTGTTTGATTATCAACATTAACAAATGCATATGAACAAACACTTATGTGCATTTGTTGCTCAACATCCGCATTTGTAAATGCGGATGTACAAAGTACTTGTCGGCATTTGTTTGTCAATCCGAATTTTTTAATGCGGAAGAACAAACACTTGTTAGCATTTTTTTCTATGGTCATCCGCATATACAAATGTGGGTAGCCACACTTGTCTTATTTTTTTGATGCAGATTCTTTATCCGCATTGCTTCTTGGACTTAGGAGTTTCCAGCATAACAACCATCAACCAGCACTTGAATTGGCTTTCAAATCATTAATTATATCATCATTAGCATTAGTCCTTGTTTGTACACATACATACTTAACTTGCTTCATTGCTGATTCATTCACTTTAGTATTTTCATTTCCTTCTTTTGTATTGGAACATCTTCTATTAGATTCTGTGTGATTGGCTGATGTTTATGAACTCATAATCAAAGTTATGATTGTGATTAATATTAGTATCAACCTCATCAGTCATATACACATTCTCTACATTCTCTTCTTGACCTTGATTATTAACTTCAGTTTCAGCTTCAAGATTATCATCTCTTACATCCTCAGTTATATGATGACAAATGGTTTGTTCACTATCTATCTCTTGAATAGAATATCTACATTTCCACTTGCAACATCCTCTTGATCATCATCATCTTGATTATCATCCTCATTAGTATTATCACCAGTAGTATCATTGTCATCACTGCTAGAAGAACTATCATCTTCAACTTCTTCTTCTATTACATCATCAAATAAATCATTAGGATCAATGGCATATCATCTATCAAATGAAAATGTTGATCATTAGGATTAACATCATCCATGGCTACATTCCTCATATAATGAAACAAAGGAATATTTGGTGATCTAGTGATAACAACCAATCTTTTATACTCAATTTCAGACATGTGTTGAAGATCAAGTGTGTCTCCATCTTCTTTATACACATACAAGTCTAGATGCTTTTCATTGATGATCAATTGTAAGAATCTTGGATACATTACATACTTATTCCTTTTTCCTTTCTCAAGATTGAAGATAAATCCATTCATAATCCATTTAGCCATATTGAATCTTCTATTGTGGCTAAAGCAACAATGGGTGATGCAATGTCTACTGGAAATGAGTTCCATCCAGCAGTTCTCTTAGACATGCAATTTTGAAAAATATAACAAATCAACTTCCAATGATTATGCAGGACCGTTAGAGGGAGAAATGCACTTTTACAACACAATAACACAAGTGAGCAGAGTCCTTTAGAACACTTAGCAGATAAAATAGTGAACCGGTTTAAGTATTATCTAAGATGCTAGGAACACAAGTAAAAGAGTGACAAAACAAGATAACAATACAAGTATTTGGTTTTCAAGATTGCATTATATTCTATTACAAAGTGTTAGAAAAGCATTGTTCTAAAGTTACAAGTACTTGAGATACATATACTATATCCTACAGTCGGCTATACTTTGAAAGCCAGCTGGATACATAAGACTAGAAAACAAAATCAAATGTAGAGTCAAAAGGTAGATTGCCTTTTGAGTAGTGACTATGACATGTCATAGCTCACATCCTAATATATTACAAAAAGAATAAAGTACATAGAGTAGAAAGCTCAAACTCAAGAACTTAATGTACAGTATTCCAAAAGCATGGACTTTTTCACCAACTTGTTAATGTTGGTGAGTCAAACAGAGTTGCAGCAGAAAGGTGGTCCAGCTGTATAGAAAAGTACATCAGATAATAACATGTACATAAAAGTCTTCGAAAGAAATTTGTCTTCATAACATTGGCTTGGGAAGACTTTGTCTTTGAAGCTTCGAAAGACCTCATTTTTACCTTCGGAAGATAGTGTTTTTGGCTTGGGAAGATTTTACACTTAGAGTATTTCTGATGTGAGGTGTAAAACTTCCGAATCACTTCTACTTCAATAACTTACTGCATGCATGCAAAGAGACTTTGGATGCTTAGAATGTTTTGACTGCATCAAATTATTAGAATCATTATAGATTAATTACCCTTGCCCTAAGGAATTGTTTCTTTGGAAAGTTGTCAGGGTGACCTATTCTCATAAAGACTTCTTTACACACATTGAATGTATACTTACCCAAGTCTTGTGGATCATTTTCTCCAAGTCATTGTATGTATGCTATCCTTATAGACTCCTTAGAGACCTAAATCATTATGTCTCTCCTAACAAAAACTCTTAGGACTTTATTTCCTTCGTCATTTCTTTCTATGTCTATTTTTCTCCAAAATCTCTTATTAATCTTGCATTAATAACTTGTCTTGCACACATGGCATACACATACTTTGTTCTCAGCAAGAATCTTATCATCTCTTCATAGCCATCAACCTCTCTAACTTCTTCATTTAGATAAGCTGCTACAGTATGCTTTCACTCAAACATTAATTCAGTCATCTGTAATACACAAAGAAACAAGAATTAGAATGAAGTTATAATAACAAATGATAATCACAAGTATTTTATCAATTTTAAATTCAAACACTATTGAAAATATTCTAAGTGTTTATCACACTTGATTTTTCAATTGTTTTTGAATAAAAATTAACCATTTTGATTGTCATGAACTTGTTATATAACCTTCATTAATTTTTAAATTTCACTTAATAGATTTTATACATAAAAATTTTGATTTTTTTGATTAAAAGTTCTAAGTGTTGAGGTTACTAATTTTTGAGTTTAATCAAAATTTAAAGGATAATTTCAATCAAGTAACTTGTTCATGGTGATTAATATTTTTTATTTGAGATTCGAAGATTAACAAGAAAGATATATTAAAAATTGATTTTTCGTTTCATATTTTACACATTTTTTATTATTATTTTAACCGGTGAACTCATAATAATCAATCAAATTTTTAGATGAAATTCAGATTGAATGATGTCAATTAAGTCGAAATCTTGTATTAACAATATTTTTATGATCAAGTTATCACATTTAATCAACAAATTTCAGATTTGATTGAACATAGGGTTCGAACTCCTAAATAGGGATCAAACTCCCATCTAAATGCGATGATAATGTTCACTGATTTGATGAACTACGCTCAATTTGATGTTGGTAATCAATGATTCTATTTTTGAATCAATGTAATCTTTGATATTCAAAGAAAACAGGGTGAAATAATGCTTAGTAAGTATACACGCATAAGAACAGAGAGTTTCCAAAAATATGTGAATGGTGGAATGAAGTGAAATCACCCAAGTGTTGAATTTTATTAAGTGTGAAAAACTCTGGACGCATTGCCACTGTGTAGGCACATTACAACTATTTAGACGCATGTGCTCTAGGCGCATGAGATAAACTTGGTCAATTTTGTCCAAGGATTTAGGCGCATTTGCACTGTTTAGAAGAATGAACCCTGTTTAAGCGCATGAGCACTGTTGAGGCACATGACCTACCCTTATGCGTCTAACACTTGGTGAATGAACCTTCAGTTAGTATGAGAATTTTTTAGGCGCATAATCTTTACACTTGATTATTTTCAACATGAAAATACCGGCACTTTTAGGCGTATGAGGTTTGTACAAACGCCCAACACTTAACCAAAATCTCAGACTTATGACAACTATGTAGGTGCATGAGGGTTAACAAAAATGCCCAACAATTGTATAAAATCATAAAATTTCATCATATTCCTGACTTAAACCTATGATCACTATTCATGCGTATGAGGTCTTTTCATACATCAAACACTTGAAATTTTTTTAACAAAAATCATTCAAACCCTAATTTTGACCATATTCAATATTCTTCATGAAAATTTCAGACTTTGGTCAACCTTTGACTTTTTGACCAAACATTTGACTTTTTGACCTTTTTATATATTTTTCACTTATATTTTTTTATTTTAAATATATAATAATTTCCCTTGATTTTAGTCTATAAAAAACTATTTAAAATCAAACAATCTTAATTCTTTTATTTTAAAATTGCAGAAAGCTTTTCTATATTTCAAAATTCAGGTTCATTTTGAAACAAATCAAACACAAACATGCTTGAATATTATAGTTTCATCCTTTCCATCCAAACATTTATTTTGATTTTCTCTTTTTCAATATTTACTCCCCTAAACTTTTATGATCACAAACTTAGAATTTTATATAAGTTGAAAATTAGAGAAAAAACAATCATTATTAACATGCCTACACACATAAATTATTGCTGAAATCAAAATAAAGCAGAATAAAAGTCTACTATATACACATTGAATCACATGCCTGTAGTGAGATCATATCAGATAATAAGTAGCACATTAAAATGAAAAATATGAATAGTCATGAACAATGATTATATCCTGATAAAGTGTGTTCCAGGTAAACATTACTACAACAATGGAGACACTAGATCTAAGGACACATAATAAGTGTCGTGGTATAATACTCAGCACACTTTCTTTTTCAATTCTTGAATGGATTAAGGTTTGATTAGATATGACATCATGTGACCCATACTAAGACTTAGAGAGTCTGACCCTTATCAAGGTTTGCAAGCAAGCACTATTACTCAACTTAATATCCTGACATATACTTATAACGAGATCTCATGTTTTAAAACAATTATATATTCATCATTGGCATTACACATTGCCATCATTTTGCATTATTTTAGAATATCCAGGTTTGTAATGACTTACAACAGAGGATATGTCGCCACTTCAGGTCTATGATGACTCATAACAGAGAAGTGAATAAATGCTTTAAACAGATCTCATAGTTATTCATATCACCATCAGGTGTGAGATTAGGACTTGACAAGAAATCTATTAGATAAGCTAACACCACTCATTAATACTCCGAAGGATACACACACATACATAATTGATTTAGTTTAATCATAAGAATTTACGTTTTTAGTATAATTGCATGACCTTTCCTGCACATCATATCTGATCACATCAGTTAGCAAGTGAAGTATGCAACTAATTACACTGATTTACTATCATTTCTCACATGTTTCAATAGCAGATTCAATTCTAAACAATTAAACAACTAAACTATAATTTTTTTGGTGTTTTTATATTGTATTTTCCTATTTTAATTTTGTAACTTTCTAATTTTGTTTTTGCATTTTCTTTTAAGCATACACATAATATATACAATCATGCATTTAACTTTGATAGTTTTCCTTTTGAATTGTTTATGAAATTGAGGGGAGGTTCTTATCATTTTACAAAATCATTTTTCAACATGATGAGTAAGACCAGTGGACTCAATCAGATACTCAAATCTTCCTGGTAGGAAAGCTTTGGTAAACAAGTCAGCCAACTGTTTTTCAGTTGATATTTGAATCAAAATGATTAACCCTTTTTCAGAGTTATCTCTGAGAAAATGATATCGAATTTCAAGATGTTTTGTTTTGAATGTTAGACAGAATTAGCTCTTATAAACATAGCAGTGGTATTAACAATGTAAA
The DNA here is from genome assembly GCA_025506515.1 of Flaveria trinervia. Lineage (NCBI taxonomy): Eukaryota > Viridiplantae > Streptophyta > Magnoliopsida > Asterales > Asteraceae > Flaveria > Flaveria trinervia. Next base: position 58,547 of record JACCIX010001117.1, read on the forward strand.
TAGGATTTTTATGAAAATTAAACCCGTAATCCAGCAGTTGCTTTTGCAAACAAAGTATTTGATAACATCCTACTCATGCAACTATGTACTAAGCTTCTACGGTTGAGACTGAAATGTTTGTTTGTTTCAAACATTGCCACGTCATTAATCAGTGACCCAAAAACTGACAACCACCCGTAGTACCTTTTCTATCTTGACTACGTTCCTATAATCATTATCTATGTATCCATGTAACTCGAAGTTCCTTCATAAGGATACCATAACCCTAGAGCCGGTTTTCCTTTGAGATATCAGAAGATATATTTGACTGCGATTTTGTGAGATTCATTTGGGTCTAATCGATACCTGGCACAAACACAAACAACATACATTATGTCAGGTCTTGATGCAGTGAGATACATCAAAGATCCAATCATAGATCTGTATAAATTTGGTCTATAGATTTTTCTTTTGGATCAGGATCAATCTTGGAGTTTATAGCAGTTGGAGTTCTAATGGATTGATAATCTTGCAGTTTGAATTTCATCAATAGCTTATCAACAAATGTCTCTTAATTGATAAAAATTCCATGTGCAGATTGTTTTACCTGTAATCCAAGAAACAAATTAACTTCTCCCATAGAACTCATCTCGAAACATGTTTTCATAATCTTTTCCAATTCTGAGCATAGTTTTTGACTGGTAGAATCAAATATAATGTCATCCACATACACTTGTACACATAAGAGATCATTCGAATCCTTCTTTATGAATAAAATTGGATCAATCTTCCCTCTTGTATATCCATGTTGGATCAAGTGCTTGGACAATATCTCATACCAGATTCTTAGAGCTAGATGTAGGCCATATAAAGTTTTGCTTAGTTTGTACACACGATGAGGGAATTAAGCATCTTCAAAACCTTGAGGTTGCTTGACATACACATCATTGGTGATTGGTCCATACAAGAATGCACCTTTAACATCCATTTGGTACACCTCGACTTTCATATAGAAAGCATATGCCAGGAAGACATGAATTGCTTCAAGTCTTGCAACTGGATAAAATACATCATCATAATCAATTCCTTCTTCTTAGGCGTAACCTTGTGCTACCAATCGTGCTTTGTTGCGAACAACGATTCCTCTGTCATCAGATTTGTTTCTAAACAACCATATTGTTCCAATGACATTCTCTTCATCAGGCAAATCCACAAGCTTCTATGTTGCACCCTGAAAGGATCATACACACCAACTTAATGGGTGAATTGATGATTGTTGAGCTGGAATCCCACAAGTCCAAAAAGAAATGCGGATGAAGATCTGCAAGGAAATTAACAAGTGTTATCTTCCGCATTAGTTAATGCGGAAGACATAACTTTGATGCGGACAAGTGTTTACTCTTCCGCATTGACTAATGCAGAAGACAAAAAACTAATGCTGAAGAACAAGTTACTCTTCCGCATTGACTAATATGGAAGAACAAAAGAAGATACGGACAAGACTTTGCTCATCCGCATTGACAAATGGGGATGACCAACCAAATGCACATAAGTATTTTTTCATCCGCATTAACCAATGCGGATGACCCACTTACTAATGAGGATGATCAAGTGGAAATGCTGATCAAGATTATCTCATCCACATTTGTTAATGAGGTGACGGCTGATAGATAGAGAATTTTTGTTGTAATTATTCTCTATAATTTATCAACTCTCATATATCAATACAAACAACATTTATGAGTAATTTTCTTTCGTTGAATGTTCTTTGATTTTTTGTTTCCGCCACTCAATCATTGACTGGATTATCATATTCGATTCTCAGTAAGAATATCACTCTTACTCAACCCCAGTCAGTTGGTATTAGAGCTTTGGCTCTCGATTCTCTTTCAGATCTGCACACAGACTGAATAAAACTCGATTGATCTGGTAATCAAGTTGCTAGTAGTGGATATCATCATCTCTACTTAGTAAACATCAAGAATACTCCTGTCAAACAACAAGAAATTCATTACAAGAACTCATTCTAAACCTCGAAACAACAGCTTTAACAAGTTGGACTCATCAAACATAATCAATCTTAAAATCAACTAAATCTATACTTACATAAATCAACATGGATTCTAACAGTTACTCTGAACTTGGTCATACACCTAAACCTCCCATGCTTAAACACAAATCTGAGTTTAAACAATGGAGAATAAGGTTTAGAAATTATATCACAGGTGTAGATCCTGATTTTTGGATCTCAATATGTAAGGGTCCACATATTTATGTTACTCTATCAACAGCTCAAGTTGCACTTTACAAGACTGCTAGAATACCAATTGAAGACTTAACTCTGGATGAAGATGACTATAAGAAAATCAAAATTGATCTCAAAGCATACTCAATTTTGACTCAAGCACTCAAGATGGATGTGCTGAAAAGATTGGCAAGTATGGAACTACTAAAGCTGTTTGGGATGCACTCAAAATTATGTGTGAAGGAAGCAGTGAGGTTGCTGAAATTAACAAAGACAAGCTGGTCAATCAGTATGAAACCTTCCATCACACCAAAGGGGAATCCATATCAAAACAACTGCACAGATTTGTACAGTGGTAAATGACTTGGAAATTATGGGTGTTTCTTACAATATTAAAGAACTTAACAAGAAAATGCTTCACAGTCTACCTAAAAGTTGGAAGCAGAATGTCACAATACTGAAAATACTCTTGATGTTGAGAGTACCACTCTAGACATTATGATAGCCAAGATTGAAGTTTTGGAACTTGATGAACAAAGCAGAAACCTGAGTGGACCAAGAGTGATTGAGGCCTACAAATTTCCTTCAGAATCTCATTCTGTTGAAAATGCTTTCATCACAGAGAAGATGACTTCATCTCATCAATAGATCAAAATGAACAATACTAGGTTCATTGCAACTCCACCATTCAATCACCCATCAAATTTAGCTCAAGCACCTAAAGTCTCCACTGCTCCTCAAATCTCTCGAGAAGACTTAAAATCAGAAGAGCAAAAGGCAACTTACAATGCATTTGTTTCAAGCTTTGAAGCATATCTGGGAGGAAGACTCACTTCTGCCCACCTAATTTAGAAAGATTTGGAAGAAATGGATCCTGATGATGTTGAGGAGATGGATCTACAGTGTCAAATGGCAATGATTGCCATGAGAGCAATGAAATTCTTCAGAAAAGGAAGAAAGTTGAGCTTGAATGAGAACACAAAACTTGGTTATGATAAATGCAAGGTGAAATGCTTCAACTGTGGCATGACTGGCCATTTCTCAAGAGAGTGCAATGCTCTCAAAAGAAACAAGTATCCAAGGAACTCTCCAGGCCACTCATCATCACAGCCCAACTCAAGCTATCAATCCAACAATCAACAACAACAGTATCATCATTCCTACAGTGCAATTTACTCTACCGTATTTGATACAATTAACAAATGAGTATGAATAGGTCTCTATCGCATTTCCTACAGTGCAATGTTTGACTGGTCAACCGCATTTGAAATAGTTGTACAAATGATGATTGACTTTGTTCTATCGCATTTGCTACAGTGTATAAATACGGATAGGATAAAACATTATAAGCAACTTTACCGCATTTACAACACAAATGCGGACAACCAAAGGTTTCAAGATAAACTTCTGCATTAGCAACAGTAGTGGAATGCGGACAGTCAGTTAAAAATTAACTTTCCACATTTGCTACAGTCAACAAATACGGATGACCAAAAGTAACCAAATGTGAACTGTCAGTCAAAATTTGTGTTCCGCATTCGCTACAATCAACAAATGCGGATGACCAAAGTCAAACAAATTAACCTTCAACATTTGCTACAATGGTGACTTTATCTGCTTTTAAACATGTAAAATTTTTCAAATTGTATTATTTGACTATTTAAATGAATTCAAACGGGTCATTTAATACTTTTCAAATTTGAGAGACTTATAGTGAGACGAGCGCAAACATACAGTACACCATCTTCAATCATCATCATCATCATCATCATAGACATTCAAAGATTTTGTTGTGATTCTTCTCAAAACATTCTTGTATTCTATTCAGAACTATAGTTATTTCGAAGATAAGGTATAAATTCAATAAAATTTTGAAACCAAGACCTGAGTTTCAGACTGTTAACCTAAATCAAACTATGAACCAGATAATAATGAAGAACACCAAAATCAAACTTATTAATGTGATGTAATACACATTTTCGACTTCAATAAACATACAAATTGATAGGAATTCAACTGATATTAAAAACCTTGATAATCATGTTTACTGCGAAAAACAGAGCAAAATGAAAAAGAAAAATGTGTAACAAATCAAAGTCACATCATCTATTGAATGGTTCAAACATTGAAACTGTGATTGTTAAATGACAAATTCACCATTTGCCATTACAGAAAATCAACAGAAATAACAAGTAGTCTTCCTTGTTGATTTAAAGTCAAAACTGATAACTAACACACATATCTCTTGTGCAGATTACATGGCAAATCTTACATGGAGCAAGCTCTAAAACGTCAGCGGTTATTTAAACCTTCATGTCCCAGAAGCAGAAGGACTGAGAGACATCATTAGATTCATCTATACCACAAGGATAGCATATGCCATCACAGTCAGATAACTATCTATGAGAATCTCATAAGGTCTTTCTGGAACACAGCTGAGGTTGTTGAAGCTGATGGCATTAGAACACTTACTGCGAGAATTAAGAGTGAACACACACTGATCATCAGTGAAGAGTTGGTTAGAAGATGTCTAAGGTTTGGTGATAATGCAATACTCCATTGGAACTAAGTGATGAAGTCATAACCACATTTTTTGCTGAAATTGGTTATAAATGAGGTTAAGAAGCCAAGCAGTTTGTTAAGGGATTAGTTGATTTACCATGGAGATTCATTATTCATATGTTCCAGCACTGTTTGTCAAAGAGAAAGACAGGATGGAATGAAATTCCACTCCTCAAATCATTAGCTATTTGTGATGTATGTATTAACAAGCCATTCAATATGTCTGCATATGTATTCAATGGTCTGGTTTCAAACATTAGAGAAGGATTAAGATAGAAGTTTCTGATGTATCTCAGATTCATTCAATGTCTAATCAATGAATCATTTCCTAACATTGCAACTGAAGGACCAGTGCTTGACATTCCACATTATCATGCAAGATCATACAAGTATATAAACAAGAGAGACCGTAGAAACTTTTATAGTGGGGCTCACACTCCTTTTCTGCCTTGGATGTTGCAACAGATAAATCAAGAAGCATAACCATCTTCAATACAATCACCACAAACTATTGCTCAACCATCACCAATACCATCATCAATACCATCACCAATACCATCACCAATACCATCACCAATACCATCATCAATACCATCACCAATACCATCACAATACCATCACCACAATCACCACCACTTTCAATACCACAACCTTCACCACAACATCTTCACAAACATTACCATAACCAACACCACCAACAACCACTAAACCTACACCTATATCACCTCATCATCACTCTCCAATATTACCACCACAACAATCACCTATATCCCCTTTTCGATCTGTTGCATCACAAGATTACCCTGTGATATAGGAGGATCAACCAGTGCTTCTAAAGCTTCTAAATCATCTTCTGATGAGGAGGATCATCACACTCATATGCCTGCAAAAACAGCAACTTCTGAGCCTGCTCCCTCAGAAAGTTTTGCTGATTCAAATGTTAACAGACCAGATAAAAAGGATTAGTTGATCACTGAATTGATGCAAAATATTGAAATAATTTAGAGAATTCTAAACAGAAGGGCAAGAATCATAGATGATAGAATTCTGGAACTAGATGAGAAGGAACTGGAGATGAAAGATCTTAAAGATAAACATAAGGCTGAATTGACTGATAAAGAAAAGGAAATTGAAGTTGTAATGGCTACCCTTAAACATTCAAGAGAAGAAGTTAGTGGACATATAGACACTCTTGAAATTCAAACAATAGCAATGGAGGAACAAGAAAATATCATAGAAGAAAAAGAAAATATCATAGAAGAACAAGCTAATATCATCTCCAAACTTGAAAAAGAAATTGATAGCAAGAACAAAAGTATATTTGAGGCTGAAATGATGATTAAGATCCAAAGAAATGAAGTGGATGATGATGAGAAAAAAAAAAGAAAAGGTTGATGTTGATGACAACCAGTTAGTTGATGAAAATGAAGAACAAGAGGATAATACAAGTTAGACAAAGCATGATGAACATAGTTTAGAAATGGTACTTTATTCTGGAGGAACCTCTGCTGATCACACTAAAAAAGCTGAGTTTGAAGAACTTTTTAGCACACTACACAACTTTACTTTTGAAAAATTTAGTGTTGATAGTGATTACTGGGACTTTGTAAACAACCTAAAAGCTGATTCTGATCCAATTATGGTCAT